>JAUZNJ010112953.1:0-19909 GCA_034780135.1 Jordanella pulchra | reverse complement strand
TTGTGAAAGCAAAATCTGTTGGGCTCTATTTGGCACCAAGATAATTATTCTTATTGCCACATTGCCAGACAGGACACTGCAAAAAAAAAAAAAAAGAAATGCACAAGCTGTAGGTAACAGTACGTTTGCAGTATTCATAGTTTCGCTGTGACAGTACAGACATTTGTTTAAGGAACTATGATCTAATGCACTCCACCAAATTCAAGAATAACTGATAGCAATAACACCCAAGAGTGTGAAGGTAGGTATGGTTTGTGTGCTTATTTTTAATTTGCATTTTGTAGAATTCAGGTAAAAAGTTATGTACAAGAAAACTTTGGCTCCTCCTTCCTCTGCCTTTTGGCTAAGATCAGTAACACTACAAGCACAGTCACCATATGATAAAATGATCTGTTCAGCCAGTTTTATGCCTCTATTACATTTCGTTGAGAACATCTTTCTTTAAATACACATTTAAAAACTCCCACCCAGGGCTCAAACATCACCGCATAAAATGAAAGCCTGTTTACCATAAAAAAAAATATTATATCTTGATGTATATTAGCAAGCTATGGGGTCTTTTATGAACTTTCTCATACTCAAAAAAACAAAGCAATTATTACAAGTTAATGCTATAAATCCAATGGTTCTTCTATAAGACTACAACCTAATAGATTTTGCACATAATTGTAAATAAAATAAAATATGAATGAAAGCAGGCAGCCCTACAGAACTCTTCACCTCTTTCGTTCATCTCTGCTTGTTGGACTTCAAATCATCACAACTGTATTCCAGTGGTTTACACAGAGGTCACTGGTGAATATTTAACCATGGAGCCTATTTTAGCTTCAGGTGAAGTGCATACTTTACATTTCTTTGTCTGAACAAAGAGTCTCTAACAGTGGATTTCTGCAGCAGATGAGGGAAGGGCTCAGTTTAAATCTGACAAAAATACAGACGCTGAGCCGGTGCGTTCTGTGCAGCTGAGATTTAATTTCAGTTCAGATTTCAGACATTCTTCGGATTTACTTGGTTTATTTCATGTGTCCGTGCTCTGATCATGTGTTTTTACTTAAACCTTCTGCAGAGGAAACCTTCCCTGTAGGAGCAAAAAAGATACACAGTGTTTCACCTCAGTTCAATGCAGGTAAATTATTTCTGAGAAAATTGATCTTTGTGCTCGATCTAGTTAGACTTCAGCATCGTCTACCTGAAAAACCAAAGCGAATCGGACTTTAAAGTCCCTTGTTGCTTGAAAAATAACAAACTCTCTGAGCGTTCCGTGTAGAGGATGTATGATACAGCCTGATTGTGGAGCACTGGACTGGAAGACCTCTAAGTGAATTATTGTGACCCTTCAGCCTCCATAGATCTCATGTGTCTCACATGCAACCATTGCCCTTGCCTCAAATAAAAGCATCACTTTCCACAACACAGATGTAGCAAATACTCCTTTATAAAGCATAACACATCATCATCAGAGGGTTTCTTAGATGATGCCCCTCCTTCTGTTTCCCCTCAACTAATTAAAATGCAGGAAATGATCAGAGATTCTGGGGCAGAATAAACTTCAGTGGAGAAAGAAAGTAACTTTGTCTACTCAACAAATGAGGAAGCCAAATCTCCATTGAATTAACATTCATTAAAACCTATAAAAAACTATTTTATACGACACTGAAATGTAACTTATCTGGTGCTCAAATGACTAGAAGGAAGCAGATGTGTTTTTTTAGGCTGTGGTTCAAATGCAAAATATAATGATTAGGCTCTCAAAGAAGCATAGAGGAGAAGCTGGAAGGAAAATGCCTCATAAGATCTGTAATACATTTTGACTATAGCCTCAGCATGAACCATAACAACCAGCTCTAAGTTTCAGAGCATCTCTGTCCAGCAGATTTGAACCGTTTATTGTTCAAGGTTGCTTGGATATAAAAACCACTTTGCAGCAAACAAGGCAAACTATTGAGATTAAATGTGGTCTGAAAGGTCCACCTCTGTCCTCAAGCTGAGTGTAAGTCCTGCATAGAAAACCACCAGTAATCTAATGTTGCCTGCTGTGTATGTTACCCAATGTAAACTAAGTAAAAGAGTTAATAAGTTAAAAAGTTAATAAGCAAAGTACAAAATGTAATTGAAAAGTTGAAAGGCTAATTAAAAAAGTACGTATATAACCTAAGTCAAAAAGTTATTAATGTAAGTAAAAAAAATAAAAATAATATGCTTCTGTATCAGCAGTTATTTTCTGAGGGTTATGTTAACAATAAAAACATGTTTCTTGTTTTGTGTTTTTTATAAGCACTCTTTTGATTTTTTTTTAACCATACTACAGCAAGTGTCTGTTTTTGGTTATTACTTTGACCTGAAACCGTTTGCTATTAAAATACTTTGCTTATTTTAATGTTACAAAAATAAGATCTTCTTCTGTTCTTCAATAACACTCCCAAACTTGAATTTTTGAAAACCTCCTCTGTTTCAGTAAATGATCACAGAGCAGCTGTTATTTTCCTTAATATACCAATAAATGTGAAGTCTTTTACAACTTTATGGAAACCAACCACAACAGATTCCATTATTAATCCACCTTTCAAAGCAAATTGATATTTAAGAAGAAGAATTATTCCCAAGCGGGATCTATCTACATAAATGTCTGAAGATTTGGACCAACTAACATAAATTGGCCCCAGACAGCTTATCTTCAAAAAACAAAAATCAAACAACTGGATCATAAATGAAAGATGGACGGCTTTGAAGCAGACTGACCGACTCAAATCCAGCCTTGATTGTGCTTTTATCGTACTTTTCCAAGACTGGTTTAAGGTGTACATGACTTTTAATAAGTTTCAGCTTTTTCCCAGAGATGCTATATATTTTTCACACATAGAGAAATGAATTGCTGTGTAAGTATATATCTTACTAATAGTATTAGTTCAGCTTCTTTAACTGCATTTAGCTTAAACATAAAAAAACACCAAGCTGCTTTGTGAAATGATTGATTGCCTGTCAGCGGTTTTAATGTTGTTTTAAGTAGATCTTGTAGCGGTTAAATGACAGCTTTCCAATAACTGAGATCAAAGTACTACAACAGACCTTCAGTGGTTTTTCCTGTAATGTGCAGCGAGTGTGAAGTTGAACTGGCTAAAATTTAAGCCCCAATGAGGAGAAAACAGAAAATGATTGAACAAATACAAATCAAATAAACCATCAAATTGATGCCTTTACGTAGAACTGGGTTTTCATTACACTTAGAGCACAACAAAAAGAGTCGCCCATCTACGACCAGGAAGCAAGTAGGTTTTACTTCAGTAAGTTGGGAGAGGATTAAGAACAAAATCCTAGCAGATAAAATCTTTGTTTTTTCCATCTTATCTGAAAACACCAGCTCTGTTTGGAGAAAGGAGCGGATTTTCTTTTGATACTTGACAGGAGACTTAATGAAAGGACAGTAGAGCACACTAATATAACTTTAGATTGAAGAAAAATCTAAGCTAAAATGAATTAAAGATGTTTATATTTCTGTTAATTCTCTCATCAACAGAAACAAATATCAAAAGACAAAAATAAAACACCATTGTAGTACATCGTATGTTATTATAAGAGGCTTGGTAGGCTTTGTGGGTTTACAGCAAGGTTTGCTGAATACTTTTCAAGATATCTGAGGCAGATTAGCATCATAATAAAGGCAAAACATTCAATTTGGACGCTTTTCTGCCTCAGAAACCAGCATGATACATGATTCAGTTTATAAATAAGTTGGTCATTGTTGAAGTTTCCTCTTCATAGAGAGTTGGAGCTTTTGCTTTCTTTTTTTAGATTTTTGTCTCTTTTTTTAAAGCAGTCCTAGTGAAGCTCAGAAATCATCCTAAGAACTCAACTTTTCAGGAAATTCTTTACTAATGCTTTGAAAGACAGTCAGTTAAATGTGTTTATTAACTACACTGAACTCTGCTCACTGTTATAATTTGTGATGCACCTAAGAAGCAGTTTACTGTTTAAACTTAGCAACAAGTGTAGATTCGGAGCATGGTTCCTGAATGTTATAAAGAGAATATTTTCACTCAATATTATCACCATGTAGTGGAAGAGTAGAGAAGATAGGAATTCAAATGAAGCCAGGAGCGTTCAAGGTACTGCCCAGGGGCCGAGAGGTGATGTGACTCTATATAGAAAAAGTAGAAATGGTAGAAATAAAATGGAAGCTCTTAGCTGCTAAACACTTTTTTCTTTTGTCTTCATGTGTTTATTTACTTGACTAAAAAGATCCACATCAAAACTCAAAAACAGTTTAGGGTGCACCTGAGTAAATAGTAATGAAAATACATCTTTGTGGGGAAAAGTTATTATATGATGTTTTCTTTTAATCAGAACAGTGAAATAAATGCAATAAATTCAATAAACCAATAAATGATGCCACTTTTTATTTTATTTTATGAATTTACTAAACAAAACATATTCCTCTTTTTTTAACATTAAAAAAACTTTAAGTCTACTTTTCATTTTTATAAGTTTTGTATCACCTTGTATTTTAAGCTGCTCCAGATGCTCAGTCTTCTAATCATAGGTTGTCAGTTTAAGGCTAATTTAGGCTAATTTATGTTCTCTTCATAAAGCATTTATGCACATGTAAAGATTGCTAAAAGAGCCACCTGCTGGTCACACCAGCAAATCATGCTTCGATCAACTTTTATTCTGTTCTCAGTGTTTTTGTGGGAAAACACAAATCGTCTCTTTATTTCCTGCCCCCTTCTCACTGCCTCAGCACTAACAAAGAGGAGATAAGATGTAACTTGATTATTTAATGTTCCAGAATCATAGTGGGACAAAAATTAAAGGAACACAAAGATCTCCTCTATCTTGTCTTGATCTCCTCCAAGGTCACATAACAAACTGGTGAATGTTTTGTTCATAAACAATAGAAATGTTGATGTTTTCAGTACGAGGAAAGCAAGAACAATAATTCTGTTCAAGTATTTGACCTGAGATGAAAACAAGGTTATTTTTAACCAGCAAATTCTGCAGACATTAAAGCCTGTGGTAGATAAGATGAGTAGGATAAAGAAATCGTCACCTATGGAAAGTGTGTTATATTTTGGTTTCTAGAGGGATAGGTTGGCTTTTTAGTACCAGAACTGAAAAATCCCCTTTATTTCCATAACTGAGTGAAATACCACAAGGAACACAGAAAAGAGTTTTAGCTGTTCTTTATAAATATCTGTATAACAACCTACTGCTAAACAGCATAAACATGTTTTCCTTTACAAAGACTTCATGCTGCAAGACAGTTTGCCGACGTTTTCAACAAGATCTGCTTGGATATAGCCTGGATATATCTGCAGTTTTCATAATGGAATTGATGCTTGCAGACTTGGTTTAGATTGTGGGAAAGTTCCCGTATGCCTGTTCGCCTTTTTAAAAATAGAACGTTTCTCCTTCGGTGGGAATAATAAATCTTTTTTTGTGACTAGTAAAATTCCTTAAACTGAATCTGAACAGCCTTTGACTAATGGAGATAAGACCAATATTTGAAGCTTAATGTAGGTTGGACTGACAAAAAAAAGACATCAACTCAGACTTAAAGAAGTCCTGCAAAATGAGCTGTAATTCTTTATGAAAAATGTCCAAACTTTCTTTCTCTTCTTTCTTTCTCAGAGCTGTGTAATTCGGATGTGGTCTAAGGAAATCCTTCTCATTTCCAAACCCCTAATGCACTAATGACATATAATTACATCACATGTAGAGGCAGATACAAAGATAAATGCTTTAACTTGAACATTTCACATAATTTTACCAAGTTCCCACTGATTTGCACGGTGCAGTGACCACAAACCTCCTATCATGACTTTTTACACACAGTTAGAGGTGAAACCAGATATTCACATACATCACAAAAGAAGAGACTGAATCCTTGTCTGTCAGTATCTAGATGCGTTAAGTTAGGTTTGTTTCAACTCAAATGCTGAATACTGTGAACAATTTGCCTTGAAACATTTTGAAAAAGTCCAGATGATGGTGGGTTCAGTGTGCCCGAGAGATTTATGTATTTTGCAACAAGATGTGGGTATTAACCTCAGAACGAATGCAAAAGGAAGCGTAAGGGTGGGAGCTGAAACTGAGAGTTCAGTCCTGAACTGAAATGGGATGAAAGATCACAGAAAAAAGATGGCTTTACTCTAGAGGCGAGATCAACATCCTGATACGTTTTTCAGACACACATTAGGGAGTCAAAATCTATATTCTTTTGTAAAGGTTGAAGACTGCTAAAGCAATGGACTGGCCCTATACTCAGTGTGTCTAAGATTCTACCCAATACTGAGAAAATGTACCATCATTTACAAATCCAAATAATGTATTACAAAATGTGAATTTTCTTGTATCCTCTTCTATTTTCTTCTCATTCTGGCATTGAACCAATAAAATTCAGTTTTAGGTTTATGTTTATTTTCTAGTAAATCTCTTTTTTCTATTGCTGCTGCCTTCCCCAAGTACCTTTAAAGTGTTTTCACTATAGCCACATTTTATCCCATCGTTTTATCTTTAAGTTTTATCTGACTGACTTTCCTTTTTGTATTTCTAATTCCAAAAAAATGCATAATATGCCTGTGAAATAATCAAGAGATTTATGCATGATTATTATGTTTTGACACTAAAGTGTAAGCCTGCTTCTCATTATTTTAAAAGAAACCACCAAGGATAGCTGTTTACATTCTCAGCTTTCTCTAGGTTTAAGAGAATGGCAAAGAAAAAAAGAAAGAAATGACGTTTGTCTTGGCTGCGTAAAGCAACGTGGCCCCATTTCTATCGAACTCTGCTTTTGTTTAGCTGATTACACACTAGTGACGCCTCCTCTCCAGAGCTGCAGTAATGCTCAAAGGAAGAAAAACAGAAAGAAACCATGAAGGTGATCTAAACCAAGTCTGATCAAGCTGACAGATTTGGCTGGGATTAACCAGATGTATCTGAATTGCAGCCCTCGGATGATTGGCTCTCCTTGGCGTAGCTTAGTGTGGCCCTCAAAGCACAGTTCAAGAATGGGAGAAATTAGACTTTCCAGCAGATGGAGCTGATACAGACAGACGCCTTTATAGTAAATAGGGCCACAAAAGAAATATTTCGTTCCAGAAAGGATTTTAAAACGTGCTTTCATTAAACTTGGCTTAATACAGCAAAAAAAGTTATATTGTTTTCTGGGAATAGAAAGAAATATTTTTCTATACCAACAAATTAGAAAGATTAAACCTAAACAATTAGGTTACACTTCATTTCTTCTTATGGAGAAATATATTTTCTAATCTACTGTCTAGAATGTAGAGCTAAATTAATAAATGCCTAAAGGGATTTTGAGTTTTTAATAGAAAATGTTTGGACACTGTTTTGTGTGCATCATATGTTTTGCTACTTCTCATTTTTGTGATTTTTCTGCAAGGATTTTCCTAAGTTTTCACCAAGTCGAACCGTATTATTAATCCTTATTGCTCATTAAGCTGTGATGGTTCATGTTGCTTTTTTAAAATCTTTTGTTTCCTACAGCTTAGCTTTATACCTTTATTAAGGTATTAGTTTCTTAAAAAATATATATATAGTTGCAAAGAACCTACAGTACTATGTAGAGTATTATGCCATAAATGTATAATATGTCTGTATTCTCATATCTTACTCTATATTTGCTTCTTTGTTTTTTTTTTTACTCTGTTTTTTTTTAGAAATAGACGACTGAATCATCGCCTTAAAAGTATTCAGGTCTTATGAGCCTCTGACTTATCAGTTCGCTGCCACTCAGAGTCTGACCCTAGGAGAACTTAGAGGCCCTAAAGCCTGTCTGATGCCTGCATTTAGTCTGTTATGCTTTAAGATAACAAAACATCCCACATTTATTTGTCAGATTTTACTTATTTTTTTTATTTTAGAGCTTTCCAATTTGGCCATTTAAACCCAAATAATACACACACTCAAATATATTCAGATTTTACTATAATGAGCTATATGATTGGTTGAGTGAGGTAAGGTTTGTCCTGTAATCAGTGGGTTGCGAGTTCAAGCCCCCACTGTCAGTCTAATTTGTGCCCTTGGGCACAACTGATGCACTCCTGCCCCCAACATCATCGATGCAGCTATTGGTGCTCAGAGAGGCTGATTGTATGGCATCCCAGCTCCTGTCAGTCTGCTCCAGTCTGCAGTTGTAGCTGCAGCTGCAGTTGTAGCTTACCACCATCAGTGTGTGAATCTTTGTGTGAATGGTTGAATGACTAAATGTTGTCCTTTGACGTATTTGGATTTGATAAAAGCATATACAGGTACAGGCCATTTAACATTTTACCATTTATCTCTCAAATAAACTAGCTAATAAAACCATTTTGTTTTTTGAGATTTTTAATCCATTTTCCAGAAATGCTGTTGATCATTTCTTCCCTAACATCTTCCCTTTCTGCTGCCAGTGACTTCAAGCTATAACTCCATGAAACCAGACTAGAGGAATAACAGGATTCAATTTCTTACTAGTTTGTAACTGATTTCTCTCTTTAAAGCTGTATTTAATTATACAAGTAATGCTTGCCTTTTTTTCATTGTGTCAAGACTTGATTAAAGTTGACAAGCAAAATGTATTGTGTCTTTCAGATTGTCGTTTCTACCAAACCGCAGTTACAGCGATAACGGCCGGACAATCCTCGCCAATGAACAGGAGTCCCAAGACTCTCTTGGGCCCCTATGAGGATGACTTTACATGAACAAAACTGTGAACCTTCCATCAGATGTGGGGGACATCCAACCCAAACGCTTCGGCTATCTGTGATCTCAAAAGTTTACTTTAATGCAAGCTGACTTCCCATAAAGATACGGTTTCCCCATGACTATTGGCTGTGTAATGCAGTATCAACAACCTAGTGAAAATAAACTCTGCTTACAGAATGTGAGATACAAGACGACTGCTGCTACTCTGAAAAGATGTTTATAAATAAGCACAATATGAATGCATTATGATGAATTAAATCATATTAAGTATGAGATGGAGATCTGATGTCACTCATTATCGTTTATTTGATATCTTGGCACATTATAGTTGCTTAATCTGATTTTGACCACTAGATGGCAGTAAAGCAAAACCATTGGCGATGTACTTGTCAAATAAGGAGGCAGAAATTGATTTTCCAATCGATTATTTATGAATTAACATCCTATAATGATGATTAAATGCATTCTTTGATAACATGGATCTAAAATAACATCCCTGATGTTTCTGATTTATTTATGCTCCTTTTCAGGAATAACTTCAAAAAGTGCATAAAGAGCCAGCCATTGAATCATGTTGATTACATTGTAATTTTCACATCCCAATTAGATTTTTGGGGGTTTTTTTGTTTTTTTTAATTCGTGCTTAAGCAAAACGTTATTATAATATAGGACCATCTTCATATGACTCATAACTTCAGTCTTTACTAACATCTGAACCAAAATCATTATAGAGCCTGTAGAATTTGTATATAGTTTGCTTAATGAAGTCTTTTAATTGCATCAAAAATAAATAAACTAACACTCTATTTGAAAGAGAAAAGAGAAGAGAAAAAGTTTCAACAACAGGAATTAATTTAGTGACGTCTATTTGTTGTTTGTTTTTTTGAGTGTCCTAAATCACTTATGAGACTGAAGTAATATTTAAATGAGGCACTACTTTCAGGTTTCCTCAGGAGAAAGTAGGAGATACACAATACTTTAAATCTGTAGTAATAATTAGAGTAATGAATCAAGGAGGAACAACTTGGCATCACCAATTCTCAATAACAGCCGTAAAACTCTATCTATACGCCTATGGGTTGTTTGGGAGGCATGTTAAAAAAAATACTTTCTAACTTGCTTATTAAAAAACATAACTCTGCTGGGGACTTTAATTAGAACTGCATGCTGTGGTCAAATCATAATAACCTTTTTATGGGTCTGGTGAGCGATGTCGAAACACATCTTCCTGTAAGGTACGGTGGAGGATCTGTAATACTGTGGGCCTGTTTCTCTTCCAAGAGCCCAAAGAATCTTGCTGAGGTTAAATAGCATCTTTGTGTTTTGAAGATCAAACTCTAACGATCTCCGGCATGAAACTAAAAACATATTATTGGGTCTTTCAACAGGATAAACATTGACCAAATCCACAGAGAGGCTTTAACACACATGCAATTAAAACTTTTCCACAGTCATTTCATAGCTCAGACCAGAGGTGGTTAAAGTACCCACAAATATTACTCAAGAAAGAGGAGCACTACTTTGATTTTTTTTTTATTTACTCATTTAAAGTCAGAACGTAGTCAAAGAAATTAATTAAAAGTAAAAAATGACTTGGTAAAAGTCTCTGCTTAAGTGTTGATTAACTATTGGCTCATAATATTTTATTTATTGTTCAAAATGATGGAATCAGGCAGAGTTATTAGCAACTTCTGGTATTTCAAGGTATACTATAAAACAATACAAATAACAAGATTCCAAAGAAATGGTGCAGAATACTTTTCCACATCAACTTTTTAACATAAACTTAAAACTCAAGTCTGCAAATAGCTTAAGTTACACCTGATGGGTAGAATAACTAGAAAATATATTTAATGTTACTAAGACTTTGGAAAAAGTACTCCTAAAAGTAATTTTTTTCTAAAAGTTAGTAACTAAGTAAATGTAACTAGCTACTAGCCACCTCTGCCTGAGACAGAGGATCTGAAGAGAAAAAAAACTAAACTGAATTAAAGATGAACAGTCGACCATTTCTCTGCATGACGCCAACCTTATGAAATGTTTGATGTGAGGATTAAATCTGTCTTGTCAGCAAAAAAAATGGTTGTCATTTTAAAAGAAACAAATAGTTTCATTGTTATTTGGGTACAGACTTTTAAAACGACAATTACATACAAACACCTGCTATGACAGTGGTAACAAATTCACTGAAATAATAGAGTCTGCTAGTAACTCTTTAAAAAAAAATCCCTCCTTAGCAGTTTGGTTGAATATCAACTAATTCTAAAGCTTTGTCTGCAGAGCCAATTGTGTATCAAGTTTTAATCTGTCATGGTGCTAATAAGGGGAAAGATATTTTAACTACATGAGACACAAAACCAAGAATGTGTCATTTTATGGAACTAAAGAGACCTCTATTGATGTGACTCGTGTGAATTTATTTTTAAAAACAGGTCCTCTAGGAAAAAAAAACAACGTTTCTTATTTTAATCCGCAATGTGGCAAAAGCTCAGTCTGATCTAAATCAGTGTTTTTTTGTTTGGTTTTGTTTTACAATGGTAGCCGCATTCTCCCCTCAGAGCCCTTTAATCCCCTGATTCCATCATTTTGAACAAATCAATCTCAACTTAATGTTTTACATTTCTGGAATCATCTATCATAAAAAGAATAGAAAATCTTAAAAAAAAAAAAAAGAAGTTCAAACAAAGTTTTTGAGCCAGAGGTTATCCTGTCAATGGTTGTTAAGAATCTAAATGAAAGCAGAACAAAGGGACATGAATGGCTCAGTGGAACAAGGGTAAGGAGAACAGTAGAAACCAGCAGGGAATAACAGCACTCAGAGACTTCAGTACTAGGGAGTGTTACCGCTTGAATGAACACAGATTGCTCTGATTATCAAAATGGCTGTGATAAGAACATGACACCCATGAAACAGGAAAAAAAAGCTAGATAGTGCAAAGCTAAACAGAAAAAGAAACAAAGACATAGAAACAAGAAGAGTATAAACCAGAAAGAGGGTATGACCTGACATAATCCTTAAACATCAACATCCTAAACCCTGTTCAAGCCAAGGTATTGATGGGAGACTTTCAGAAACAGAACAAGAGGAAATAAATAAAGCAGAGCTATTAGAAAGCTTTCAAAAAACAGCAAAAAAAAAAAAAAAAAAGCTACAGAGAATAACCAAAACTGAAGACTACAACACAAAGTAGAAAAAAATAACAGTAAAGAGCTACACCATTTGGAATTATAAAACACATATTACACATATTATTATATAACAAATTATTAAAATAATTTATTAAAACTAACAGCCTCTTCGCTGAGTTCTGTGCTGCAGACCTGTAGGGAGTCGGGTCCTGCAGAACTAAAGAGAAAATAGTTGATTTGTGGACCTTTATTTTAAAGTATCTTTTTAATATAAGTAAATGGAGAGATATTGACTGGGATACACACAGAAAAAAAACACAATAAGGTTTTATATGGGGCATTCCTAGTCGTGTACTCTTCCTGCCACAAGGTGTCGCTGCAGCACCACAAAATGGAATAGTCCGCTGCTGCTACAGAGTCTCCACATAGTAGCTCGAGCTCAGAGATCAGGGCTTTAACTGGGTCTGTGGCTCTTCAGACAGCAAAGCTTAGTTTATATGTGTTTAAAAAACGAAACAAAAGTAAAATCCCGTGATTTAAAGAGTCGGTATTTATTGTAGGCTAATCTATAGCTGATTTCGTTATGCTGGCAGACTTTAGACTATATTTATTTATAGTAGCTAATCTAAGTGTCAAAGATAGCAAAACATTGAGAAGAAAAAGTAAAATGGCCTTACCAATTTACCGAAGCAGAAGTAAAATTCAGCGTTGTGATACGAATACACACAATGTTTTAACAATTGGTCAAATAAATTAATACCAAATCACAAATATAGATCACTTTACTGTTCAAAACATAAAAAAATGTATTAATTTGTCTTGAAAGGTACTGACTTATGGGGTGAAAAGCTATTAAATGATATACAATCATGCATTTAAGTTTCTAAAATCAGGACAAAAGTGTAAAGAGTTGGAAACCTTCCTTTAAAAATTAAATCTAAAGAGAGCATTTCAGGATTTTGCTCTATCAGCAGCTTGTAACTTTTTAACTAAACCTAATTACTATGTGTACTCTGAAGGGAAATGTTTTTTTTTTGTAATGGATAACATCACCTTTGTAACTCTTTATTTTGCGTATTCAGCACAAATTTAGAGAGGAGCACTGAGGGGGAAAAAAGCTCAAAATTAAATTGTCTGAATCAACAGGGAGTTTCTGTGGATATCTAAGCTTAATAAAATTGTTAAACCAAGTCTTATCATATGATTGGAGCCATGACCTGCCTGATGTTTTCTTGCTGCTAATCTACCTTTAAACATTCACATTCCTAACATGTCAGAGGTAATTCACAACTAAGAAAGTTAATGAGTAGGATGAGACTTAAAAACTCCTCAGTGTCTCCTTTCGAAAGAGTTTCTATAAAGAAATTTAAAGGAGTATTTCAGACTTTCATCTATTCATTTATAAATACTTTGTGTCCTAAAAACAAATAAAAAATTGCATTCTATTTATAAATAAAATCAGCAGGTAAGAGGAAAAAAAAGGCAAACTAAGCATTAAAATTTTGATCCTCCTGAAAAAACAATTTCCTATTAAGTTTCTTATTAAAACTAAGCAAATGACTAAATCATAAGAAAGAAATGTTTTAAAAGTTTCAGATAAAATTGTGGAATCTTCTTTGTCAGGATACCGTACTCACTGCCAGGTATGTAAAACAGCTGCTTTTATACTCACACTTCTCCTGCTCTTTGAGTCTCTATATCTGAGTCCGCTAGCATGAACTATTAGCAACATGCAGGCTCACATTAGCTGCTATTTGTCCAATTTCTGGATTATAAAGTAACCGAGGCCTTCTACTAGAAAAAAAGCAGAATTCTTGGCCCAAATATTTAAAGCAAATCATCAACATCCTAAACAAAAGAAGGCAGCCTGGCATTTTTTCACTACAGCCACCATATTGCACTGTAGTTATAGTATTCCTGCACTAAAATGCTTTCTTAGCTTGAGCACCGATTTATATGGGGCACATATAAGAAAGCTCCACTTTTGTCTTTGTCATTTCACAGAATATCATTTAAAATGTTTTGTTCTTTGGCAGATATAAGACTGGTGTTAATGTTGTTTATTTATTTATTTTTTATTCAGCTGTAGATCTACAATCATGCATTTTTGCTCAGTTTCCTGTTTATAAGTTTTTATTTCCTTTTTGTCAATATTTTTGTCTAAACTAGGGCAACTGGAGTTGTTAATAATGCCTCTGACTAATTCATTATCGTCACGAATGACTTTGTGAGCCTCTTCAAAAGTATAGACATCAATAAATGTGTCTTTCATATCGTGAGATAAAGTGAGATATGATTTTTTTGTTGTATTTACATCTGCCTTGCATTTTTTAACCTACGTCCTGTTGTCTTTTGTATGTCTTGCCTGGCAGGCTGTAATATTTACAAAGGAAGTTGAACTGTCCCAAAAATGTAGTTAATGACTGATAAATTATGACTTAATCAGGGGTGTGATTCATTCTTTCTCAGGGTCAGGTTGGTTAGAGAGGCTTTTTGTTCCTTTCATGAAATTAGATTTTACCTAAATTGTCTTTGTATATTTCTTTCTATGATTTGAAATATTAAAGTGTCGAAAAAAAGCGAAAGCCCCTGCAATGGTGCTGATATTTCTCCATTTTGAGTTAATGCAGATTTCTTTAGCAGCCACAATTACCAACTCATGCATGGTTCATGGTTTTCAGTATTAATCAGAATCCATATCATCTGTACAGCACAAATACACTAAGGCGTGCAGGAATTTAGTTGCCATGGTAACCCTCATCCACAGGCACCAGCCCCTCCTCCTTCCTCTCCGCATCCCCTAGCCTCTCTCCCCTCCCATCTGTAGCGCTATCAAAGCCACATACAGACAGTACACAACGGCTGTTGCTCCCATCATGCTTTGCTAAAGGGAACAGGAAGAAGAGACACATAACCAGCAGCTAGTAGTGCAGGAAGAAGGATAGGAGCACACAGAGTGATGGTGAATGAGGAGGCACCACACGTGGAGGCATGGCTGATGTCGCCTTCAGGACGCACTCAAGCTGCTGCTTCTTTAGTAAGTTCAAGTCCTCTTTGTCCTGTTTTTGAAGCGAATTCATGCAGTGGAATTCAGACAGGGGAGCAGATCTACAGACAGATGGGTGCAGCCGGTGGATTTAAAGCCACAGTGCTGTAATCCTCTCAGACGAAACGGGCTAAGGGGGTTTTGGGGGGAGTTATGGTGAGATACCGACATGAAGGTGATGGCACAGGCAGAGGGGAGCACCTTACGTCTTCTTTTTCAAACCTTTATTTCAAACAGGAAATGACACCCTTGCTTTGTTCTTTGGGCTTCAGCGGTATGATACAACTGTGATGCAATCTTTACCATGACTTAGTACAATAGAAAAATACGAAGAAGTCACTGGCTCCAACTTTACTCAGACAACAGTGGCATTCATTGCAGCAATCATAGACAAACCCACTTCTTTTCACATACAGAGACCCTCTCTCATCCAGCCCATTACAGCTGGATTCATTCCTCTTCAGACACCCCTTCAGATGACTTTTTATTTTTGATTTTTTTATTCATGACACATTTAAACTGACACTTCTCTCGGTCATGCATAATCTGATGGTCAAACATATGGCAGTGGAAAAGTGGAAATTAATTCAGTGTAGAAAAGATGAGTTAAACCAAAATACATATAAATATTAAGTCAAAACATTTTTTTTAAATAAACACTGCTTTGTAGCTTTTTTATTTAGTTGGCTCTTGTATTTTACTGATGCTATCAAAATATCCTTAAGGTCTGACTAATTGCTTTGATCAGCAGAGATTAAAGGAGTTAAGATACATAATATTTTGTTTTGCCCTCTCTGTTTGTAACCTGCATGTTATTAAAAACAAACAAAAAAATCTTCAGACTTAAAGGCAATTAAAATAACTCAATATAATGTGGTATTTCTGCTTGCAGTTGCCAACGTAAACTGAATCCGTTGGATGCTGCCAAAGACAACATGAAAACTTTGCTTATAAGACAAGAGTGTTAAATATAAAAGATATTTAAATAGAAATATAAAGAAGAAAAACCAAGTTCAGCTTAAACCCGTAACAAAATTTTATCAAAATTTAAAGACTTTCCAAAAATATCCCATCTCTAGATCAGTACAAATGTTAAGAGTCATACACAGGAAATGTCCTATTGAAATCACAGCATCACTGATGGTGTTTGTTGGTCCTTTACATAAATCCTTAATAAAATACATTAAAGTTTGTTATCATAGAATTATAAAAACAATGAAGAACAGTTTAGAGTTTCCAAGTACGTTTTTAAAAGAACATGTAAATCATAAAACAAAGGAGCCCAAGGAGTTATCTCTGGGGAACAAGTTCATGGGGGGAGCCTTGAAGAAAGCAAACTGGTTGATATACTGGAGATACTACTAGAAGGTTAAAGAAGATATAAAAAAAAAAAATGGATGGCAGTATGTTGAAAAGATATTATGTTATTCACAAATTGTTTATCTTGATTAAGGTTATTAAAATAAATGTAAATAAAGAGTGCATTTAATTTTAAAAGCAGGGATCTAATATTTCTGTTAAGATTTCTCGTTTTAGCGCTTGAGAATTATTAACCCATTTTTCTTGAAGATCTGTTATGTTTTGATGTCAGGTTTTGAGCTGACGACGTTGAGCAGCTTGGAGACAAGGTGGGTTAAAGCGGCTTTAATTGAACACGATATTTTGTAGCCCTTCAAAGCGATGGGAGGCCCTTCTATTTGTGTTTGGTACATTAACTTTGTCAATAAAATTGTTTAGCCTGTCAGAGACAAAAGGTAGATAAATGTTTTAAATGTAACGAAATGAAATCAAGAAAGGTTGATTAGATTTGGATGGTGGTAGGTTGACATTAAATGGAAACAAATCTTATGCAATTAAAAAGGAGTTAAAGCAGAGCAGGAGGCGAGTCCAGGAAATGTCCTTTACGATGTCCTGTGAAGTCGCATTTCACAACACAATGCTTAACAACAATGTCCTGGAACGGTCTTATGTTTTCCTTGATAATTGTGTTATACTTTAATTATTAGAGTTTTTCATATTTTAGACATTTTTTTTCACTAATAAAAACTGCTTTCTTTTGGCTTAATGATATTATTAATGATAAGATTTCATATGTTAGAAATATGAATGGATTTGTTTTTACTTGGGTTATAAAATCGTCCAAAAAGCAAGATAATTAAATCAATAAATTTACAGACAATTTTAAAGAAAATGTAATTAATGTTATTGTGCGCAATAACTGATTTTGTTTTAGCTATATACTACGTTCAAATCAGCAAATCATACTCTTTCTGAATAAAAAAAAAAACAAAGTTCATGCAAAAAAGTTTATTCAAAAGATCTGCACATATAACACAGCTGTAATACATAAAGACATTTAATGTTTAATGGTTTTTAAACATAGAGTATTGATTTTTTCTGCTATAACATCTACATTTTTGAATTTGACTAATAGATGATACAAAAAGTTCGCAGTGGGAAAAACAACAGAACCTGTCAAGTAAGCAGACAAGTGTTGCTCTTTATGCCAGGAAATGGCAGAATGGCATCCAGGGATCACCAAATTATAATCCTAACCTGTACACACTATCAATAAGCTTAGCATGAATATTCTACAAACACATTAAGACATGATGTTTTAAAATCAAACATTCCAAGTATGTTTTGCATTTAATGAAATCAGTATTATGTGGAAAAGAACCTCATAGCCATGTATTTATGTTGGAAGATGTGTAATACTGGGAAACCTTATAAGAGACAGAGAGACATGAGAGACAGTTGGTAATTCCAATTTAAATAAAAATCTGGTTTAATCTGTCAGAAGGCAGAATATTGTTATTCATTTGTTATTACTGCAGGGAAATTATCTAATTGACAAATGAAGACCAAAAAGTTCTCCAAACATGAAATCCTCTTTCCTTCAAATACATCTCAGACCTCAGTCCCATTGAATAAATTTCTATCTCCTTGTCGTTTTAAGTAAAAATTACAGATTGACCTATTCAACTGCCCCAAATGTGTCTTTAGCTCATTTGTTTTCATGTAAGTGACCAAACTTGCCACTAGGTGGAAATGACATTACATGACATGACATTTTTAAAAGTTATAAAACAGCAGCATCTAATGCAGGTGGGGCGACAGTGGCAGCAAAAACATCACATTTAGACAGATTTGACATTAAAAACTCCGATTGTATTTCTCTCAGTGCAGTCTGTTAATGGTTCAACTTGCTGCAGTAATACTCCGCACTATGCAAACAGCCCCTTTACAAACACTGCTGCACTCATCTTTTAGAAGGTTTTTAAACAGACGTCGCAAAATTGCATCAAAGATTTTATCATCGATTCAGTAAAGACATTTCAGGATTAGTCACTTAACTAATTCTTGAGTCAAAGATTTCATAAACCATAGGAACATTGAAAACCATTTGTTTACATGCACTTAGTAAGAAAACATGTCTTTTGTCTTAGGATGTTGATGTGTTTCACTATTGGAAAGGGAACTCTTCTCTTTTGAGAAAAAATAATCAATCATGTTTCCAAATTTTGATGTTTTTTTTAAAATGCATACAATTTAAAAAAGAGATGACTGTGGCACTTTCATGCATCTGGACTTTGTTCCCAAGAATGACTTAAAAATTCTCTTCCTTGACATCTTAACTGTTTTTTTTTCATAATTATTATTATTTAGATATTTTGTTTGCATGAGTCCCCACCTTAGGAGCTTATAAAAGCATGACATCATCATTTGGACTTTGCTAAAACTATAAAAAAAAGAATCTTAGTAAATGTATGCCAACAATTATGAAGAAAGTAATGACAAATACTTTTTAAAAATCCAATTACTCTTGATATTTAGCAAGCAGATTTAGTTCTGGTCTTCACAACAAACCTAAAACTGGAAAGTTCTGCTTTGATTTTAAAGGAAAATGTTTTTTATTTTCAACAAACTGAAGATTTAAGAAAGCTTAGATAAAAACATTGGAAAAGCAAAATATTATTTAAAGTTGCTATCCAAAATCACAAGTCAGAGTAAGGAAATTACCTTTTAATGACAAAAACTATAACTGAATAAACCACTATATGCTCATTTTGTGTAACACAAAGACTTTCTTCTCATATTTGTATTATCTAATTAAAACAAATACATAAAATGCCCTCGTCTATTTACATAACCCGAATTACCACCTCACCGCTAGTGTAGTTTATCTTCTGTTTGCCATGTAATCCACTTGCACACAGGATGTATTTAAACAGCACATGTTGACACATAGAGCTTTATTTCTTCTCTTTTCTGCAATCACTATTGTCGACCCAAACATCCAAGAGGGAAGATAAACACCATCATCAAGTAAAAAATTGACTCCAAAGCCACACATGTAAAACATAAGGTCACACCCACTCCCAGAGATCAAGCCAATAAGAAGCGGGGTAAGGGTGAGCAAAGGACTCGCTCTTATCTTGATATAAGTTCTGCAAGAGATCATGCCCTCATCTACAGAGCCTGAATGCTCAGATGACAAAGCAACAGCAGAAGTCAAGCAGAGAATTAAACAATAACAAAAAGAGGTTTTAAAAAGGAGCTGCCAACTTTTATTTTATTTTTTTACAACAGATTAAAAAAAGGAAAACTTGGAAGACAGTGACTCTGCGAGTGAGTACATCATTAACAGGTTTATTTTCCATGCTTTTTCTTTACTTGTTTCAATTTTTTTTTCCAGATTTAGGTCATCATGATCTTATAGAAAGGGATTCAAACTATTTAACTGCTATTTCACACTGCTATGAAAACAGTCTTCAGCATCAATCAGCATTTTTACCTGACACATTATCTCAGAATTTTAAATAATGGCAATAAATTGTGCCTTTGAACTTATAGGCTAATAAAATAGCATACTATAATGCTTCATTTCTTGAACCAGTTATTATTAGCACCGTTATTAATCTTCTGCTGTTGTCAAGGTCAGAATGAAGATCAGAGATAAAACCTAATTGCTCTGAAGCCAAATGTTTCTGTTGTTGGGAAACAGTCAAACCTTACCGTTTTATATAT
>JAUZNJ010112942.1:0-19911 GCA_034780135.1 Jordanella pulchra | reverse complement strand
CAATATTATCGTTTATCGCAATAACTTTTTGAGACAATTAATCGTTCAGCAAAATTTGCTATCGTGACAGGCCTAATTCTAGGAGGCTTGTCTTTGATTACTGTACAGCTGTGTCACTTAATATAGTTTGTGATCTCAGAATTAAATAAAAAAAATCACTTTCACACTGCAGCTCCTGAAGCTTGTTGGAAATACGGTGTGAAGAGCACAGATGTGAAAAACAGGGAATGCCGTCATACAAGTGCATTTTACGTGACATATGCAAAGGCTTTAGCTTCCGTCAAATCTGTAAATGGCAACTTTTTTTTTTTTGGAACGGGTTTAATCTTTTCTCTCAGAAGCAGCTACTCAAATAAAGTATTTATGCTTATTTAAATTGAAGAAAATCCTGAAAGGTTTCCTATTTTCTCATAATCGATTAAACATTGCATCTATTCCTGTTTTTTCAGTATTTCTATAAGCTTTGTCTTAATCTTTCAGTCTATAATAAAACAGGAAAACCCAACCCAGTAGTTTATTTGTGTCATGAGACTAAATAGGTTTAGGAAGGATGTTTCTCTACCTGCAGAACTGCTGTAAAAACTGGAAGCACACCCCAATCCTTTTAAAACGCATCTGCTCTGTTTTTTACAGGATTTAAGTTTATTCTAACCACTTCTTTTTTATATATTCTATACAAAAACAAAGCAAGTACAAAGAAAGTAACAGCTTTGTTTAATGGAAAGTCTCCTTCTCAGAAAGAAACCTTTTCGTGTGAGACTCCGATAGATTCAAATCTACTCCCTCTCTGCAGAGGAAACATGGAGCTGACATATTTCCCTGATATAACCACAGCGAGTCAGAAAATAAACTTTTTCTTTGTGCATGTGTGCAATTACTCCATGACAGCATGGAAAGCTAGGATCACTGTTGGCTGGTGGTTCTGTGGAATGCAGTGGGTTTCCTCCCCCCCCTTGTTATATTCACCCCCTGCTGATATTAAATGTGGTTTTGAGTGTCTGAGGCTCAGGATTTAATAATGTGACTAAAACGGCTATATTCAAATACCATAGAAACCACATCAGCTCTTCAACGACTTAATTTAAATGTAGTTCAGTGATTATTAATTTTCATTTTAGTTGTTTTAGAGTTTGTTCAAGGTGTCTCGGTCTCATGTACTCATTCTGTGGTCAGTGAAGCTGAGAATCTGTGTTGAAATAAGAGAGATGTTGTTATTTTAACATCATATCTGATAGACCTTGTGGAAATGTATTTTTTTCTATATTACCTCAAACGAGTGTCCTTTAACCCTCAGGTGTAGGTGGACAGCTGAGTCCTGTCCTGTGGAGTTGGCCTTGCAGCCATGCACCTGTGCAGAGGTTGCTTGGTCTCTCCGTTTGAGGACAACAACTTCCATATTCTATCCAAGGAAGACCGATGGTTTGAGGGGGGGGGGGTCAAAGAAGCCATCTTTGTTAACCTGGAAAAAACATCCCTTAACAGAGGAGGTGGTCTCAGGCATTACTCACACCTGCCCTTTGCTGACTCACACTTTATAGAGACATGTGACTGAAACCACTCTGACGAGGGAGTTAACGACCCATCAGAACCCCCCGCCCCACCAACAACCACCAACGCCCCCCAGGTGACCTCTCTTGGTCATTATGTTGCAGAGATCAGATCCACCTTTTGTTTCTTTTCTTCCCGTCCCTAATTCTTTCTTCACACCTAAAGTATATTTATCCCTGTTTTCTCCTGGATTAGTTAGAACTGAAGAAGCCTCTTGGATGAGAGGTGAAACGTCTTCTAGAAAACTTCAAGTCCGGTTACTTAAACTGACCCTTCCAAGAGAACGTACGATCTCTTTGTCATCTTTTGTTAGGGATCTCAGAACCAGCAGGACAAATATTGTTTGACAGTTAATCCTAAAGCAGCTGAGTTATAAGCTGATTATATCTTAGTGGATCCACAGTTCGTTCACATGTCTAAAAACTAAACCCCTGGTCCATCAGACAGTACTCTTCTGATATGTTTTACCAGGCCTTTGTACTGCAATCGGTTGGTGCAGTTATGTGATATTCTCATTTAGCTTTGGATTGTAAGGATCACACTGATGAGAAACTGTTTAGTTGGTCCCTGTCATTTGTCCCTTTCTCTGGGTTTAATGCCGCCACAGAGGGATTGGCTCTCAGTGTTGCCTAATGACTGTATTTACTGTTTACTTGCTTTCAGGAAGTGCCAGAGTCCCCACAGGGGAGCAGTTTAAACAATCTGTGTGACTTGAATGACTTTGAAGGAAGAGAAAGACTGAGGGCTCGTTGTTGGAAGTTTTTTGGCAAAGAGGGCAGGCCTATGGAGAGAGAGTAGGGAGCTCTGTCAGTTTTACATGCTTGTTGCCTCAGTAGTGCACTTTAGATTAGGCTCCAGCTTTTGTTGTATGACTTCCTTTGCCGTCTTGGTTTCTTTCCTCTGATAGGTTGCCAAGGAAGTAGTGTCAGAAAGTCATGGCTGCACGTAGCTTAGCTTCTCTGACCTGCTGTTTGTTGGATGTTGCGTCAAACACTGGAAGATGAATGCTTTTTAGGTGACACGTTTTCTGTACTCAGCATTAATATTTATCTCGGGAACAGATTTCTTAAAACTGGTCTAAAAATATCGCATAAGAAAATAAATAAGTATAATACGTTTTTTTTTGTCCCCACTGATCCAATAAGAGTTAAAACTTGTGTGCTAGAAAGATTCATATTTGCAGCTATGAGTTTTGCAGGTTTAAATGAGCTTTTTAAGCTCTGGATGCCTTAAAATCTTTTTAGGATCCTGCTATCTGTGTTAGAAATCCAAATCTACAGATTTTATCAAATTTCTTTTTTTCTATATAGATATTAATTTCCTCGAAGGTCTTCATAATCGGAACACGAGGGTTCTGGGACTTTCAGAAGAAAAAAAAAAAAGAAGTTTGTTGTTATAAACAGCAAAACTTATATTTACTTCCCTTATGTTGTAATGAATCAACTACGCTCTAACAATCTGTTATGTTTACATTTTAACTGACATTTCTGCATCCTTTCAGACGACACACATCCATATGTTACCATGTCACCCACTGACTATAAACATAATAAAGCGCTGGACAATTCCATAGAAGAAATCAATGCAGAAATGTGCCAACATTTTCTTCAGTTGAATTAAAACAGAACTGAAGTAATAGTTTTTGGAACCCAAAGAAGATTGTTTAAAAGTTAGTACACAGCTTCAGTTAATACAGCTAGAAACCACCAAACGATGGACTCGGAGTGGAACCTTCAGAGGCACATAAAGACTGTAAGAAAGTCGACCACTAACAACATCTCAAGGATTAAAGAACTAATGTCTCAGCGGGACCTTAAACGAATTGCAACAGGATCTATACAGGTCTGCCTAATAAGTTGACCAGGCAACTTCAGCTGATCCAGAACGCTGCTGCTCACGTCCTCAATAAAACCAAGAAAGTAGAGCATGTTACCCAAATTCTAAAATTGTAACATTGAATCCTCGTATTAGAAAATAGACTTTAAAATACTTATTGGTGTATAAATAACAGGATTGCTTAGGTCCAAAATAAATCACAGACTTGTTGTCAGTGGATCAACCTCCTCTCAGAGATCAAGTCTACTGAATATGTAGAACCAGAACCAAACAAGGAGAAGCAGCGTTTAGTTCTTATACTCAATTAATCTGGAATAAACTTCCAGAAAATTGTAAAGACACTGAAACATTAAATAGAGATCGAAAACCTTTTCTTTCAGAGATACATTTGGCTGTGCTATCTTAACATTTTTTGTTAAGTTTCCAGTCTAGTTTGTTCCTTTTTTTAAAAATAATTTTATCAACTTTATGTGTGTGTTTATCTTTTTTTAATGATTTGCTTATATATTTTTTTTATTTGCGTTCCCTATATACCAATTTCTGTCTTGTTTTCCTCCTGCACAGCCCTTTGAATTATCTCGCCAGTGAAATGTGCTATATAAATAAACTTGCCTTCCCTTCCTTCACAGGTAAAGCTTTTATCCCGAAGCAGAAACCAAAGGAAACCTTCCAGGAAGTAGCCACGACCCTTGACCCAGAATTAGAAGAAGCTCTGTCCAGTGCCACAGATACAGAATTGTGTGATCTAGCAGGTAGGAAAACATTTGAACTAAGCATCGGCTTAAAGTACTTTTAAATAATTATAACATTTCATGTTGTCAACGGAAAACAACAGAACTTAATGTTTTTGTTTTATTTTTTTTATTGAGCTTTATTTAAAAAAATCAACACAAAGTTAAGGAAGGAAAATGCATGATATTAAATAATTATTTTCTGAGCTAATTAAAGGTAATAAATGTCACATTTTAAGAATGTTATTTTAGCATATGTATAGTTGCTCCATAAGGGCTTCAGAGGTTGGTTAGTGAACAAACCACAAGAATCGGTGTAGAAGTTTAAAGAAGGAATAAAAAAGTAATATTTCCGAGTTTCACCAGTTAATCTTTTAGTACATGATCTGGAAATAGAGCCAACCCAAGCAAAGCACGGCTATCCTTACCTGTAAGCAGAGGGAAGATTCAATCTGCCTGAATCTTTTCATTTCCTGGGCATCTAAAACTTCCTCACCCCTCGCTGTTGATGACTAGAAATCCTGTCTCCTGCCTTAAGAAGCTCCCTTTACATTTTGCTAATTTTCGCTCATTGTGTTGACGAATGCTGCACATCATTTATTTACTCAAACATGGTGTTGGCAGCATTATGTCGTTTGACCAGGACAGAGAAAGTGGTTTTGAGTTGATGGGAGGATGAACGGAGCAACTTGCAGAGCAGCACTGAAATACAAGCTGTTAGAGGCAGCACTAAAGCTGCAGTGTGGTTTTAAAACAAACTATACTGAAATGTTAGAATGACCCAAATAGTGCTAAGACTGGAATTTAATTAATTTTAGTTAATTAGTGGCAAAAATGACCGTTTTTAGACATTCTCCATCCAGTCTGTCCAAAATATTTTGAAAACATTAAAACTTTTAGTCTCCAGATGAGACCATTTTCCTTACATTTTATTATAAGGGGCTATAAGTTGTGTGTAAAGGAATATGAAAACTCTTGCAGAGCACTAAAGCTGTCTGATCCTAGTCTTTTTTTGGGATAGAAAAACACAAGCTGTTTTTTTTTCCTCAGCCTTTCCTCCCGGCACTGTCTTTTATTCTGTTTGTTGATGGATGAGGGAAAAACCAAAAAAAGGCTGACTGCGTATCACAAAACCTCCTAAACGCAATGCTATCAGGATTAGATCATCCTACCTTTACACTGAACTCCAGAATGTCTGCATACAGGCTCGTTTCTCACCGTTTTTGTTTTTCTCCTTTTGTTTGCAGCTATTCTGGGTGTCCACACCCTGGTCACCAGCAATCAGACGTATGATGGAACTGGAAGTAAGGAGGGTTACAACGGTGAGTGCAGACAGATTTTTTGACTCTTTAGAAGTGAGCTAAAATTGTCGATACTGGAACCGCTGGCTTTGGGTTTCTTCCAGACGTGATCAAAGGCGAGAAGATGAACCCTGTGTTTGATGAGCCTCCCAACCCCACTAATGTAGAAGAAACCCTCCAGAGGATAAAAAACAATGACAGCTCCTTAACGGAGGTCAACCTTAACAACATTAAGGTACGTAGAGGTCAAATTTTCAGTTTTCACTCATTTTAGTTCAAATTTTCCCAATACCAGCGTCTTTTTTCTCTTTCTTAGAACATTCCCATTCCCACACTGAAAGACTTTGCCAAAGCAATGGAGAATAACACACACGTCACAAAGTTCAGCCTGGCAGCGACACGGAGTAACGACCCAGTTGCTGTGGTGAGAAGAGGTGGTTTGTGGGCTTTTAATGGTTCTGTTGACACATGGTAGCTGCTTATTTACGCCTTTTTTTCCCCCCTTTTCCATCTCCTCCCAGGCATTCAGTGACATGCTGCGAGAAAACAAGACGCTGCGAAGTTTGAACCTGGAGTCCAATTTCATCACTGGAGCAGGAGTGCAGGCTTTGGTGGATGCATTGCGAGATAATGACACTCTCACCGAGATCAAGATAGACAACCAGGTAAGTTAAATTTATGGTTATCGGCGACGCATTGGCTGCTCTGAGAATCTCTCAAATTTACAGAGAGTAGTTAGAAAGCAACAAAATATCCAGTCTGTGCAGAGAATGGGAAGACTGGTTTGAGATGGGAGGGAAAAAAATGTGAACAGTAGCTAAAATAACCAGTTGATCAAACCAAAGTGTGTTCAAAGCCATAAAACCTTGAAGAAAATCTTTTACACTAGCTGCTGCAGCTATTAGTTCAGGGAAGACAAGACACTGAAGGCTACAGTTTAACACTTTGTGATCTGGTTGCAGTTTGGGGTCCAAACTTCTTCCCCGGGGCCTTTCTGCATATAGTCTGCATGTTCTCCTCTTGCATCCTCCGCTTTCCTAGAGCTACTGCAGCTTCCAATAACATGACTGATAGATTGATTGGTCTTTGTGAAGTTCAAGTGTGTTTGTGGTTGTTGGTCCTGTGTGTCTGCATTGCCTTGTAATAAACTGGTGAACTGTCCAGGATCAGCCCTGCCTCCTGCCTACTAACCGCTGCAGATGGGCCAGGCAGATTTTTCTTCTAGATTATAGTTGGTTGTTTTAGATTTACAGGTTTAGTTTGATTTTTGTCATAAAATAGCAGCACAACTTTTCTTTAACACTACTGGATGCTTTAGCTTATTCTGTTTTTGTAACTGCACAAACTCTTGGTCATATTCTTCCTTATAATTATGTTTGTCTTTTCTGTCTGGACGTCTGATTATCGATAGCTTAGAGCTGGACAATATTTCAATATCAATTATAGGACCTTTCTGATATTTCAATATAAATCAGTCTATACATACAGACTTTTTGTCACTGACTGATGTTCTAGGTTTTCATTTAGTTTTATGTGTTGTTGTTTTTCAAAGCTAATGTTTATTAAATGTTATATTGTAGGATTTTTATAAACATTGCAAGATATTTGTCCTAAGTTTGTACAGACATCTGTTGTGGGCATCCTTTGGCTTTTATTTCTTATACATTGATATCGAAATTATATGGCATCGACTGAAATTAAGAAATGTATCGTGATATAAATGTTAGCCATATCGTCCAGCCCTACGAGAGCTACTGTTTCCGTGTGCTCTGTTCTCTCTGATGTCCTCTGTTGACCTCAGTGTGATTGTGTGTTTCTCAGAGGCAGCAGCTGGGGACCACCACAGAGATGGAGATCGCCAAAATGCTGGAGAAGAACAACTGCATAGTGAAGTTCGGTTACCAATTCACTCAGCAGGGACCTCGGTCCAGGGCTGCTGCAGCCATCACCAAGAACAACGACCTCGGTAGGCTTCAGATGCTCGCTCAAACTGGGACTTAATCAACCAGTTATTAAGAGAAAACAATAAAGTTATCAGCTGGTATCTCTTCATGTGGAAATGTCCTATTTTGGCTTCTGTGAACATCTGTTCACTCTCCACCAGACATGAGTCAGCAGTGTCCAACTCTCCTCTTTCTTGTAGCTCCTCCCCCTGGCAGCGCTGCCATTGCACAGGTCTGATGCATGGGTGTGTCGAGGAGTTGATGATAACAGTGACTTCTTTCACTGAATGATGCATTTGCTGCATTAACAGTCTGAGAACTGAGACTAAGCGATCTTTAGGAGTGACGACATCTCACTTCTTGTTTCCTGTTCATGCTGACACACGCTGTTGAAATAGTTTAAACTTTGACCACGTAGTTGATGACTCACTTTTCTTCTTTAAGATTGACTAACAGACCTTTGAAGGTTAAAAACAACGCTGCATGCTTACTATTATTTTAGTATAGAATAAAATTATTTTTTTTTCTTCTTTTTTTAGTCCGCAGGAGGCGAGTGGAGAGGGACCAGTAGGGACGGTGCTACGTTTCTCCGAGCCAATTCTGTTCATCTCATCGCGTGGATTAATTTCAGCCGTTGCCCCTGGTCTCATCTCACTGTTTGGATGTTCTAGTCCTGTGCCAAACTGGGGGGTCATGGCATGATCTACCTGAACAATACATCAGAGAAGAAGAAGGGGAAATAACTGGAATCGCCCTCTCCCTTTTCACGTTTCTTATGTTTATTGTTGTAAATCTCATTAGTTTTTAAACGTGACATTTCAGCTGCTCTTATTTTGAGCCTTTATATTACCTTTCCCAACTTTTTACATGTGTTTTGTTTTTTTTTGTTTTTTTTCTTTGTTTCTGTTTTTTATACGACGCTGTAAAACATGTGGAGTAGTCATGCACAGCACTGAGTAACAACATTTGGAGAGGTGCGCCGTCCTCGATCAAAGCGTCATGTTGAAACAATGCGTTAAAACTTTGTCTAGAGTTCATGTGTAGCTCTGATGACTCCTGGTTCTAATGAAGCAGAAGCAGCATGAGGCAGCACTGACCCTGTGGTTTGCAGGTGTTGTTTAATAAAAGCTTCTTGTAAAGCTGGCATGACTGGACCTAGTGTGTTGTTATTGCCGGTTTGAACTGAATAGACAGATTATATGTTAAAGTCACACAGATAACCTGGGTTTATCCCCTGGTGTAAAATATATACTGTAATTATTACTTGTTTGCTGTTCTAATCAAACTGAAGTCCTTATTTTGATACAAATGCTATTTTAATGTTCATTATTTTGATCAAAAGAATAAAATTAGAGAGTGTCAAGGATTGAAATAGGGTTGAAAAAGAGGAATCTTTTTTGTAGAAAGAGTAGAAAAGGTTTTGATGCTCAGACATGCCAAAGACGAACACCCACAGTGCAGACGAACCTACGGTAGATCACATGGTTTTAACCCCACAGTGCGAATCCAAGGAACGAAAAAAAAAAAGAATAAATATTTGGAGACTTAAAAAACAATACTATTTCTGCTTTGATCTTTTATAACAAGATGTTCATTCATAAAACAGGTATTTTGTAGGTTTTGTCACAGTTGCTTTCAGGTTCCAGCTGCTTGTAATTTTTTTAAATTTTACTCTACATCTCACAGATTACATTTTTTGTTGAAACTCTCGACTTTCCCCGACACCACTGTCACTTTAATGCTCATTCTCATGTTCCCGTGCGTCAGATCAACATCCTCTGTCTGACTGACCTGCTTCAGATGGTTAACCAGGACTTATTCAGGAGTTACCTGAACCTTGTATATACTGTTTATAGGAACAATATGCTGGCATGACGTCCTCACTTGTGAACATCAAGTTTCTGTTGACCAAAAAGCTTCACATTCTTCAAAAACTTATTTTACTGTTCTGTTTTGTTTTTTTTTTTGTTTTTTTTTTATATCTGAGCACTTTTTCCAACTCCACATCCGTTAGTATTTGCTCCTAACATTACATTTTTACATCCCCTTGTTCCCCGGGTCTTTTTTTTTGTTTGTTTTTGTTGTTTTTTTTTTTTTTGCTTGGGCTTGTTGGTTTTTCCTGGATCCTAACATGCTTATTAACTGTAAAATACCATCTCAAAAAGAAAATATGCACACAGATACATTTGTGTATGGCATAGCCACAGATCACTGCTAAGGTGTTTGTTTTGTTTTTTTTGTTTTTTTGTTTTTTGTACCTGAACTCAACACCCAGATGTCAACACAAAGAATGTGTATTATTATGAAATATGAAAAAAAGACAGGTTAAAAAGCACTGCTGAATATAAAATATCCTCAACAATAAATGTTTATATATACACCTGATGTGCTTTTTTTTTCTTTTACACTAAGATTTTACAAGTTTTTTTTTTTTTCCATTCAACACATAAACGTGATTGTCAGGTTATATGTATTTTTCCTTTAGGAGATGCTACACAATGATTTTTTTGTTTTTTTTGTTTAACACAACAAAGACCTTTCTTTTAAGCGTTAAGTAGAAAAGATGCGAACAACTGCCCTGATTCATGTCTTTGAGTGGTCCTCCCCTTACATCTGAGCGTGGGCCCAGCCGGCATATAGAGGCAGCTCTTCTCTGCTGCTTGTATCAAGGGTTTTGCTCTTGCGCTTATGACCTATATCTCATGCCCATAGTTTAGAGTTCAAAATGATTCAATAACAAGAGCTTTCTAGCTCAGCTCACCCCCAACCCAAAACTGCAGAACAGTGTCCATTACTCTAAATGACGCCTCCGTTTGTCAAGCCATCTTTCATTACTCTTAAACAAGATCCTGGAACGCGCTTTATAGGCCATTAGTTTGGACACACTGAGCTGGAAAAAAGAAAGTTCAAACTCAGGCTTTGTTAGCCTCTGTGATCAACCAGGATTTCTTTTTGGTAATTATTTCCAGATGACCCTCCACAAGGAAAAAGAAATGCACTGGCAGTGGGGAAAATGTCATTCTTGAGAGGAGTGCAAAGTAAATCCCATTTCAGAATTATGGGGGAATTCATACGTAGTGGACTGCATCTTAATTTGTCATTATTTCAAATGGGATTGTAATCTTTTAGCTAAAAAGAAAAAGTTGAAAATAACCTTTTCACATCAGTCGGCCCTTTTTTATTTTAACCTTAGAAATACTTGAGCAGTCAGACTCATAGTTTTATTTGATCAACCCTTATGAAGTCTTGACCACGTGGAAATCTGCTCACCCTTTCTCATTTACAATCACACCTAAATCAGAGGAAATGTTTTCAATAAATTTGTCCATTAGACCTTTTACAAGGAAGGTGATCTATAAAAACAATTTCCTAAATAAGCTGAACATGTACAGAATGTTATACTGAAGTGTTTATAATTTGTTTCAACCTTTAGCCTATAAATGCCTCAGACTTCAAGAAAGAGCATCAACTATGTATGTTTTCTTTACTCACTTATTCTTTCAGTTTTTCAGGGGCCTGGTGCCTATCTTTACACAAAGGGGCAATTTGAAGGGAACAAGGGCCATTTTTTTCTTAGGCTGAATTAGGAGAATGATTTCCTGCAAGAGGAAGACTGGTTATATCTATGCAGGAAAGATTTCCCTGAATGACCTTTACTGTGAGACTACATGACATCATTTGCTCCATCATGCAACCTGAGAAACAAATCTTGTTCTAAAACATATATATTATATTCTAACATTCTGATTATTAAAAAATACCTCTAAGGCAAACAGAATCAGATGGAAAACAAGACTCGTATAGGAGAAAGTCTGGTTTCAGAGAATACAGCTTTAGAAAAAAAAAAAAAAAAAGCTTTTTAAGCTGTTTGTACTTCTGTGCCAGTGTTATATTTGCATTAATGCAAAATAGCCAAAGCTGATTCATGTGTTGTGTGTTTATTATGATGGTTATCTTTGAGGTGCATACATGCTGACTGCACTCCTTGGCTAATCCTGGAAGAATAAGATTAAAGGGACATGAGATGACAGCAAAACATGAAATCCTCAAGGAGAAGCTGTAGAACGTTATTGTCAACAGATCACCGGACGTAATGAGTGGATTTGATCATCCTAACAAACATGTTTATAAAAGGATTTTACATACATTGTAAATCTGACTTTTCTAATCACAGGCAGACCTTTTGGGTTTGGGTTGGATCTCTGTGCGCTGCACATATGCAGCCTTTAATCAGATCCAGTTTTTAGCTTGTTTGCACATGCCTGAGAGATGATGTAATGAATATGACTCCATCCCTCTGTGGGTTTCCTGTGCCAGAGCATCGCTGAGGCAGCGAGCTCCTGTCAGAGAAAACGCTTCACTCCTGGCAGCAAACTTTGATCAAGTGAGGTAGGGGTGGGGTGGGGTGACTCAAGTGTTTTAACTGTAGCAATCAGCTTGCTTTCATGATGTTAGTCACAAACAAATGCATCATTTTACAAAAGAAAAATACAAACCTTGAAGTGAGAATCTGTGAGCAGACCACACACATTTGTGCTTATGTAAGCACAGTACAAACTGCTCCTTTACACTGCCTACACATGTGGAAAAATAGACTGAACAAAAGCCTCTGTTCTCAGTTTATTGGACTTTTTTATGTTTAGCCAGGACTCTCATAAATAGGGGGTTATATTTACGCTGCACTAAAAAGTGGAAGCTTAATCAAGTTCTACACATGAAGCCTGAGATGAGTTTGCAGCAAAAGCTTGTGGATTAAGAGCAGCTGAAACACAACCATGGCATCACAAAATTAATAGTTGGTGTGAGGGATTGCTATTGAATTAATGAGTCGATGCAATCAGCTGGTTTTCCTTAGATAGAAAACTTTTAACTAATCTGACTGTGTTATTTGATTGAATTGTCTTTGTAAAGTGCCTTGAGATGACATGTGTTGTGAATTGGGGCTATATGAATAAACTGAATTGAATGTAATTGTTGAGCAAGCTCAGCAGACAAAATCCACAGAGTTTGTATTTGAATTATATTTATGTTTTGGAAATGCTGCAAATGTCCAATTAGGTTAAAGTTGCATTCGTAATAATAGCAATCAAACCACCTAAACCAGACAAGTCACTGATTATATCAGAGAAATGCATTTTCACATCAGCCTCAGTGCTCTCCCTTTGGAAGATTTTAAGACACATCAAACTGGGAGGAGACCCTCATTATGCTGGAGGGATTTTTCTTTTATTGTGTGATAAGGCCTAGACATCTCCAAATATAAGGATACAGCAAGAACCTCACTAGTAGATGTAGACATTTAAAAAGGAAACAGACCCCAAATGAAACACAGGCTGTTGCTTCTTTCTAGCTGAATTAATAATTAAAAAGGCTCAATATAATAGAGAAGAGATGTTCAGTCAGTGAGGTTGTTCATTCTGTGAAAGCCAGATGTCAGACAGGTGGCTCTTATTTAAAGACGAAAGCAGTACATGTTGTTCATGTTGGTCATAGTGCAGTAACACGGGTCCTTCCGGTCAATGTTTAGAGCTACTGAGCACTTTGATTGAAAAAGCTTACTAAAGAGATGGAAATGCATGAAGAGGTCCAGGAAATGTTGGTTATTTATAAAGATAGTCACGATCTTGCGCCACCTGCTGGATAAAATAATAAGATTCTTCACATACAGGTGTTGTGTCAAGGTGGTTATCCCTGCAAAATTTGTATCCCCTCTTAATGACAACGTACTGAAGTTGCACATTTTCAAGGTTTTATGTTTATGAAAGATGAGTTTTTCTGTTTTATTCTTTTATTCACATGTCATAGCAGAATATCGCCAGTGATACTGATAAGAAAAAAATAAAATAAAACACGTCCGTTTGCTTCAAAGCAGGTCGCTGACAGCAGTGTCTACTTCTTTCTCTGAAAGCCAACAGCTCCCTGTTCGTTTCAACACTTTCCTTAAAAAAAAATCGTTGTTTTTCAGTGTCTAAATGTTCTCATCCGTTTGGAAACTGTTGTCAACCGTATACTTGTTATAAAAATGAAATAGAAAATGGAGTGCATCTGTAATCATTAAAGACTATATCTAAAAGATAAATTATCATAGATATTGATATAGATTTAAGTACAAAATTTCACATAGGAAAATGATCATTTTCCAATGTAAAATCTAGTACTAGGAGTCATCAGGCATTTTGATTTCATCCCACATTGCCAGAATTGGTATCCCAATCGACTGTACACATCCAGCATAAGATTATACACATTCTTAAGATTATGATTTGACACTAGGCTTGAACTATTCAACCATAGTGTTTGCTGTAGATTTTATCGGGCTGTCTGTCCCTGCTATAATCTGTTGCCCCAGTCTAAATCAGTCACAACGAGGCCCAGCTTTTTCATTTTTGGTTTATAAACATCTGTTATGATGACAAATCACAGTATCTGGAGTATTTTGTTTTCACCCCACCCGTTAACTGTATAAAAAGTCATTTATAAATAAAGTTTGATTGGATAAATGAGTTGTAATAATTAACATGTCCAGTAGGGGGCAGAATAAAACAAATTTTCCACATCATCAGACCTTTTTAACGATAAACCGTGAAACTGTCTAACAAGGTTACATCTCTATTGATTTATATATTTATTACGTTTGTGTATTTATGTATTAGCAGAACCACTGCTAATACATAAATATTTATCTATATATAGTTCATAAATATCTCATAGAATCAATAAATCAGCTTTTTCAAACCGACTGTGTGGACATTGGTCAGATATGCTCTTAATTCTGTAATTTATTGATTTCAAAAAATATATATGAGAGTAAAATAAGATACAGTGCATTTAGCCTGGAGCTTTCCCAAATATAAATAAGGGGTAGGAGTGAATTGGCACAGTCAGTCACATTCTCTCTCCTAAGAAGCTGTGGGTGGATTTGGATCAGGATGCTGATCCTTATCTTGGTTATAAAATGAGAGACAAACTGTTCCTTGTCCTCTTTTTAAAGGATACAGATGTTTTCTTTGTTAGATTTCCAACATATATACAGAAGACAGAGTTGTGTAAGTTGGCCTTTGAGGTTTGTTTTTTAGATATATTTCAGAACTGTTGTGTACGTTTATCATCTCCAACTATTATATGATTAGACAGTTAACTTAATCAGCCAAGCTTAACAAAAGAAAGTAAATATTATATGACTGCAGGACTGATTTGCAGTTCAATCTAAAAAAAAAGTGTCATGTCATGTTGAGAGCATCATGACTAATTAATGCAACATGCTCCCTCTTCCTGTTCCTTCTTAGTTCTCTTGCATAAGTTTAATGACCTGATTTCCATTAGAAAATGTCATGCACCAAGATGAACACAGCTTCATGTACAACCGAGAGAGGCTGATTGAATAAGTAAAGCATTCAGGGATCATGTCCATCCACTTGTTGCTCTCCCACATTTGTTCCACAGCGGATCGTGTTTCCTCTCAGTACATTCTGTCCATCTCATACAGGCACCTGCAGCCTTTGTATTGCTCTCAGTGAAAATACTATCTCTTAATGATACCGCATTTAGTTCACTCATTTTTAACCATAGTTGGTCAATATGGTGAAGCCCTTTGTGTATCTTAATAAATGAACAAAGTTCCCTATACAAACCAAACGTCAGCGAGTTTTCCTCCACTTGGCCGTCTGAATAACCAATAACAATAAAGAGTGCACAGACGGCAGTGGCAGGTGGCGATGAAAATTTCCACTCACTATCTGCCCAGTAATGAATACATGATGAGCAAAGCTTTGTTTTTCACAGGATCCCAGATTGAAATCAAGCACTGTAGTTTTAAACTGCTCATTTTTAGTTTGCATTGTCTCAATAAATTCTCTCAACATCCACATAATTGGTCCTGAAAGCTTGAAAATAAGATGATGTCCGATATACACAAAAAATACTGATTCACTAGCCTGTATAATCATCAAGCCATGTTTTATCTACATTGCAATTAAATTATCAGATGCTTAATCTTTTTACTCAAGTCTAAATATAAACAGCCTATATTTACATTGTTTTAGTGGCATACAATGAAGCAACATTTTATAAAATAGCGTCAAAAATAATATGGCTGTTCTTGATTAAACAATTTCATTGATCAACAAATATTTGTAAAACTCTGTCCAATATTTCAACATATTGTGGTCAAAAATAGCAGGTTTATAATTTCCTTCAGTGCACTTTTAAATTCCTCTTTTTAGGGTGGAAATCCATACTTCATTAACATTATTTCAGTATCAGTGTTCTTTGGCTAGTGAAATAAAACTACAGTGGACAGTATCTTTAAACTCTTTGTTTGTTTAGTTGATGTTAATATAATTTCAGGGAATTATGGAAAAGTTAAAACAGTATATAAACAATTACTATCCTGCTTAGCAGACTTTATGATTTCCCATCTTGGGGAAACTCCCGTTTATCTTCCACAGCTTTTGTAATGTGTAAGTAGTAGAAAATAGATTGTTTCCGTCACCTGCCTGTTAACTCATCTCTTTTCACAGTGTTCCACAAATTACAGGCCTCACATTTCCCAGACATGGTGGAGGAGTCACAGGGACTTGCTAAACCTTTCCAATCGACGTGAAATTATTACTCAGATATTCACTTCTTTTTCTAGTTATGTATTGTGGCTGAAAATCACTTGACTTGACTGGTGGCTGACCTTTTAAGTTTTGGTAAATCTTTTTTTAGATATTTCAATTGAAGTTTAGAATAAAATTCATTCCTTTAATTGATTTGACTGAAACATTTTTGTTTAATTTAAAACAAACCATAATGCAATTAACAGTGAATAAAAGATATGGATGTTTGCTTTAATACCAGTAAATGCAATTAAAAAGTCATGAGTCTTTATACTGCAAGTCCAAATCTCTAGTTATGGGGCCTTTACTGAGCTGAACAACTAAAGCAAGATTAATGAATACAACTGTTAGATGTGTTTTTGGAGAAGAGATGCACTGAAAAGTTGCTGGATGATGGCTCTGAATATCTGGACTTTGGTATGAAAATAGTCTTGCGAAGAATTAAAATACGCATTTGACTGATGTATGCAATATACTCTTTAATGGTTTATCCTGTGGTTAAACTAACTTAAAAAGTTTATCAAAACGATAAAGTCACAGAGAATCTGGGATCATTTACACACATACATCTGCAACACTTCATGTTTGGGCAGCAGAGAAAAGGTAAAGAAAGACGAAAATATGGGTGGAGTAGTTTTAGATTGATATAATTTATTAAGATAACAGACAAAAGTACAGATAAACGCCCCCATCAAGGTGATGTTATATTCAAACATATTAAAACTATAGGAAGAGATTTTTGTGGGATATCTTTGTTGGTATTCAGAAGATTATTATGAGGATACAAATTATGATTCAGTTTTTTAATAATAAAATATGTTAGTCATAACTCTAGGTTTTATTTTCATTAAACTGGCAAAGACCTTTAGTTTGAACTAGGAGTGTTCAAAACACAATAACATTACATTACTTTTCACAGAAAGACACAAAAAACACCTGAGAGTTTATATATTAGTGCATTGAATACAATTACAGAGAGATTATAGTAACTGCGAAATGCATTTCTTAACTGTTTCCACCTTACCATAGAATAATGGTTAAAGTATTTGATGAATATGTTGATATTTTATACGGGAACGTTTTGTTGAACCTAATTCTTTCAAACAACTGCAGCTAAACATGTGAAAACTAAACAGCAAGTCACATGAAATAACTTTTTAGAAAACGAATTTTGAGAATCCTTAAAATGTGAACTTCATTTAGAGTAACACATAATAAATTTAAATAAAAACTAATATTAAAAAGGCTTAAAATTTTATCGGAATATCTAACCTTTTTTACGGCAGTTTGAATATTATTTTGAAAGTCTAACCGGAAGTAAGACGTTACTTTTAGACGTATGAGCTTCATCAAACGGATCTACGAGACAGTGGAGCTTTGAGGTTGTTCTCCCCAAACATGCCTGTTTTCCCCATGGTGGACGTGCCCCAAATGAGCCGGGATGGAGCTCTTCCAGCCGCCTAAACCTTGGCTGTAGTTCGGCTGCAGAGAGACACACTGGGCGTTTAAACAGAGGTATCTGTCCTCTTTATTTATTCAGGAGAGAAGATGGCGGAGTTCTCCCCTGTTCTGCCAATGCGGGATGGAGGAGGACGACTTTCCCAGCCCATCTTCCCGCGGTCCAGGTCCGGTTCCGAATCCGAAAGCGAACTGTCCCAGAGTCTGGCCCGGACCAAGATCCGTTCGTACGGAAGTACAGCCAGCGTCACAGCATCCCTGGGCGAGAAATACATAGAGCATCGGGTTACAGACAGTGATACCCTGCAGGGGATTGCTCTCAAATACGGTGTGACGGTAAGGCTGCTGCCCTTATACTTTCAGGTTTATCATTATGTAAAAATATGACGTTAAATATTACTGCCCGACACATCCACAGCAGCCCACTACAGCATCAAGTAAAACAATAAGGTTTGAGTTCTTTTAATGTGTGTTTGATCACCAAATCTCACTAATTGGTTCAGTTTGAAACCATGAGTGCAGAAAATAAATGAGGCCAGAGGTGTCTTATATGGTACCTAGCTGGACTCATCCTGGTAGCTGTGGTTAGGTGAGTTGTTTACCATCTTTCACACAGGAAGCTGAAAATTATTGCAATAACCTTAACCCTCATTTGCTGTGTCTTAGTTCTCAAATTTAACTTTTCGATTCAACTGCTGGCAGCCAGTTTTGATCTGGCATAGAAATGCAGAAGTTAAGCATTAACACAGCAGGAGATTTTCCTCTAACTCATGCAAAAAAAAAAAAAAAAAAGTTTAAACACTACACAAATCAGAAGTAAATTAAATTACCATGTTGTTTTTAGGCCTGAATATTTTCCTGATGAGATGGTATTAAGTGATTCATGCAGTGGTCCTCAGTCTCTGAGCTGGATGCGTAATTTAATTATTGACATATTTGTCAAAACACAGCAGGTTTTTGTCTCACCCCTCATGCAGCAGCCAGATTCCAATTTCCTTTATTTTCTGTGGCTTGACTCAGCAGGATTGTTTCTTTTTAAGGGATTATATCTCATATTTTCATATATTTACATTTTTTTTCATCAAGTCAATCAAATCTTACCTGTAAATAGAAAAAAGTTATTTATATAGAGATACCGTAGTTCTGCATCCAATAGAAAATGAAAGGATTACAGGATTATGATGATTCATGGATCAAAAGCGCATGTCTCTAACTCAAAAACTTCAGATTTTCTTAAACGATCTTGTAGTTTGGATCGATTTAGTCATGAATGGGAGGAAAACTGATATTTCAGGTCTTCACCCAATGATGAGAGACTGTTGCTTTGATTAGATCTCTAGCCTCTAGAGGTACTCTAGTTTGGAGTAGCACTGTTAAAACCCACGCTACCAGCCTCACATCTGTCGGATGTAAGTCAGGCTGTGGTGTTTCACAGTCCAAAGCTAAAACTTTCCTTGATGAATTTTGGAAAGAAAACCCTTTAGTTTAGTTGTCTTTCTGACTCATACTTAATGATCGGTTGACTTTTAATAGGTTGATGTAAAAACATATTCAATGTTCCATTCCTATCAGTTTTAGCCCTAATACAGATGAAATCCAAAAAGTACAAACCACAGTTCTAAAATAGCTGCATTTCATATATGGAAATAATTAGTCTCCCTTATAAATAAGACTTCATGCTCCTGCATCAAGTTTTGTGTTTAACTGAGTAAGGAGACAGATAGGTCCATTTAAATCTCTGCTCAGGACCATTACAGCACAGTCTGGCTCTTTGAAACCAAAGTATGACGATGGTTGAACAGTTTGTGTTTTTACTATAGTTGAGGTAACTTCATCTGTTTTGAAAAAAAAAAAAAAAAAAACAAACAAAACACTAACACATCTTTAATGTGTTCGCCTTTTTCCTGAACCGAAGTTCTTGCTGTTAGAATAAGAAAGTGATCTTTAAAAGAACTGATTCCCAAAGAATCCAACATCTTTCTGTGGTTTGTTTTCATTTTTTCGTCCCTTTTCAGATGGAGCAAATCAAACGAGCCAATAAGCTGTTTAGCAACGACTGCATCTTCCTAAGGAACAGCCTCAACATCCCTGTGGTGTCCGAGAAGCGCTCAATTTTTAATGGACTGTCTCTAGAGTCTCCTGATGGGGATGCCGAGACGGCGTACCAGGATGCACACACACCTCATGTTATAACACAGGATATCGAAGGACCCTCGCCGCCCTCATCCCCTCCCCCTGAGAACGCTAGACTTCCTCAGCCTCAACCCGAGGAACTGTCAGCCAAAGACTTCTTGCACAGACTGGACTTGCAAATCAAACAGTCAAAGCAGGCTGCACAGAGACTGAAGGAAGAGGAAGTAAGGTGAGTCACCGGACCTCGCCTCGAAACACAGCTGCCCCTTTAATGTTAGTTGTCTCTGTGAAAAATGGTGCTAGTTATGGCACCTGAACGGACTGTATAAGGGCTGGTTTGTGGATAAATAGCAAACGGCAC
>JAUZNJ010112931.1:0-19913 GCA_034780135.1 Jordanella pulchra | reverse complement strand
TGGTTCAGATCGCTCGCGAACTTTGACAGGCAGGTAAACAGCTTCAGTATTCAGGCAAGATGTGGGAGTTTGTAGAAAAGCTGCGTTCAGTCGAGTGTTTACACAGAGACAGAGTATGGATTTACTCTAAGACATTGGCTTAAAATTTGTCAGTTGTGTCACTAGAATTAGGTTACATTTATTTCGTGACAGTGGGGTAGGCTGTAACAGTGTGACTCCAACCTGAAAGATTTGTGGTTCAATCCTCGATTGTAGCTTTTGAAAGTTGCTCTATTTAATCTTTATTTTGGTCAAAGTGGCCAATTTGTATTGGTTTGCCCTTTTACCAATATAGTTTGCTTAAAAATGTTATCAAATTAGATTGGTTGTTTTAAAAAATGATTGGTTGGACACATAACTTCCATCCAAATTAAAGCCAAAAAAACCATTTTATTTTGCTCATCATTGCAGTACAAGTGGCACAAACTTTTAGGGTCTGCTTGAATTTATGTCACTAAAATGACAGAAAACAGCGTACCTTAAAAGATTGATCTATTCTAATATAATTTCCACACACAAAATTAAAAAAATATACACATTCATGAACAGTTTCAAAGGGACTTAAGAAAAAAACAATTGGAAACATCATAGATTATAATGCTAAGTGTAGTTATAACCTGCGCCAGTAGGTGGTGTCACGTTCACATGAATCTCCATGAAACGAGTGATTCGTTGAAGCAATTTGGCCAAATTGTTCAAAGGCCTCATGAGGCTTTATCTCACCATCACTAGTGAGTAGCTATTTTCTTGTAACCATTGCCTGACTTATGGAGGTCGACGCACATCTGCCCTACTTGAATTGTGTGTTCTCTTGTCTTTGCCATGCTGACTAATTGGTAAGAGAAGTAGGCCTCTGCGTCAAGTCATATTTATACCCCAGGGAAACAGGAAATCATGAATTACTAATTAAAGGTTCCTAGATGCCCGGACCAACTTTAGCAATTACAGAGAAGTACATTTAAAGGAAATCAATTACATTATTTAGCGGAATTGTTAGGGGTACCAATAATTGTGGGACAGATGATTTCATGTTTTTATTTTTGAAATGTGTGATTTTATTTTTACCACCGAAGCAATATACAAAAGGTTGGATTTTTCTCTTTTTTGCACTTGGGTTATTTGTTGTTTAAAAGAAAAGGAGAATTTTTTAAAAGTCCTCAACCACATCTTAAATACAAATGCCAATAATTGCGGAGGGCATTGTGCATTTTTAATCTCTTCTAGTTAGGTGATCATAAGCATTTTGGAAATAAATTCATTATACTATTCAAGATGTTTTGGTTGTCTTCTTGGCTCTTTTAATTTACCTTTTTAAATACTGCTCCACATCACTTGGATCTGCACTTTCAATCTTTGTTTACAATTCTTCGTTTCAGTAAGAACTGTATTCTGTTACATTGTATCTCCCCATATGTCCCCCCCTTTGGGGTTTTGGCTGTGATGCAAAACAAACTGGAGGCAATTTTTGGGACCTTTACCTTGTTTTCTAAATTTTGTGTTTATTTTTTAGGTTTAATTAATTATTTAGTTAATTTTTAAACTTTGTTTGGGTGTTAGTTAAAGGCAGCACTGGGTTTGTTTAGTGTGAATTTTCTCCCCCTTGTTATTATTTTTTAAGGTTTCTAATGTCTGAAAACGTGTAAAAATAGCAATACAGAAATTAAACACCAGACCCCTAACAGAAAAAAAATAAATCCGGTATACTAAGATCTACTAGTTCTAATAAACTGGGGGGATTATATAGCCAGAAGTGTCCCAAAACTGTAGGGCATATACCTTGGATAAAAAATTAGATCAAAACCTTCATTAATCACTTAAAATGAATGCTGGTAAACAGTGCTGGAGTTTTTAGATAAGAGGTTTTAACTTGACAGAAAGTGCATTTGTCTGTTTGTGTGTGTGGGTGCACTTACATGAGACCCACAGTAGTCAGAAGTGGTTATAGGAACATTGGCCCCTTCGTCGCCCAGAGGGCTTTATGCTGCTACTTAGCTGATAACACATAGGACTATCTTTTCACACATTCTACCTCACCTCTCACTTTACTATCAGCACTCACTTTCTCAGTTTCTGTCTCTTGTCCATGAGTATCTGTCTCACTCTTTTTATTTCCCGCGGGCCTCTCTCTATCTCTCCCTTGCTCCTGTCTGCAGGAATGAATCAGACATAAGAGACCAAACAAGATTTTCAACCCATTGCTTTTGATTAAGTGACTTAACACAGAGGTCTGCGGCCCGGCAATATCACTAATGGTCCGAAGAAAGAGAGATAGTGTGTTTGAGGGGGAAATAGAGAGGCAGAGTGGTAGGAAGAGAGAGAGAGAGAGACAGATGCAAGCTAAATCTCTCACAAGTATTCCCATTATCTCTGTCCAACGGAGAAAGTGATTATGAACTTAAAAGGAGCTTTGTGCTCATAGCATTCTCCCCAGCAAGTTTAGTTGGAGAATTATGATTAAGCCAGATTAAAATTCATGTAAAAAGGCTTTTTTTTGTGCTGAGGAGACACAAAGACAGAAGCCCATTTTTCGTTGGGGGAAACATAGAAATTCAAACATTTTGAAATCATGCCATGAGCTTCCACCTTTAAAAATAATATTGTTACAATTTTAGAATAAGGGTACATTAGAATTTTTAACAGAATATATCTATCTATATATAGATAGATATATATATAGATAGATATATTCTGTACCCCACCTTACGCCCATTGTGTGCCGGAGATAGGCACCGACTCAACCGCGACCCTGACGGATAAAGCAGGAGAACCTGGATGGATAATGTTTGGATCTTATTTGACTTTTTATTCTCACATAAATTAAAATTAATGGATAAACCTTTCTTTTTAATTCCTAGATATGGTTTGTTGTTTTGCAAGTAGATAGTTAATTCTCCAAATGTTGCTTTTATGGAAATGCTGACATATGTTGCTACTTATCTGATTTCCTGCAGGATATCAAAACAATTTGGAGCTTGATCTCTGTGATGAAAGGATATACTTAAAACACAAAAGATACATTTTGATAATAATAATCTCTAAGCAGTAGTTCTATTTGGGAGATATGTTTCAAAGAAGGAATTTCTTTCTGTTTGATAAACACAACTAAATCAAGTTTGTTTTTATAGTCACGTGGTAAATATCGGTGGTAAATATTCTAAATATTAAATCTATTATCATTAATTATTTTAGTGTAACTTTGGGGGATTTTATGTGCAGTTCATTGATGCCCAGGAGAAGAAAACGGTTTTAACGGTTTATAGATAAAAATAAAAATAGAGTTGTACATTGTTGTATTTGCCCTCCTTCACCCTGACACCACTAAATGAAATACCCTTTAAAATTGCTGTCAGAAGTGAAACAATATTAGCCAGATATACAGAGCAATATAAGCATCTGTCATTCACTTTACAAATAATGCTTTAATGGAAGAGAGAAAAGAAAGGCATTATTGAAATAGAGCCAGAAGAAATCCTGTTGGAGACCATTTCAGTATTCTTGAAGACCTCCTACCTTGTTTGTTTATCAAAGGAAACTTAACCATCAGTCTTCAAAAATCATAGACCAATTAACCTGACAGCTCATATTATGATGGTCTTAGAGCAGACTTCCTCAATTACGGTCCTCACGGGCCGGTGTCCTGAACCTTTTAGATGTGTCTCTGCTTTAACACACCTGAGTCAAATAATTAGTTCTTTAGCAGGAGTTCGAGAACTTGGCTGCATACTGAGGAGATAACTTAACAATGGTATTCAGGTGTGGAAGTAGAGATGCATCTAAAATGTGCAGGACAACGGACCTCAAGGGCCAGATTTCAAGACTCCTGTTGGCACACCTGAGTAAATTAAGAAGCAGCTATCAGGATGCCCTCCAGTTCTTGTATCAACTTGGAGTTGAAGTTCAACAAAAGTACAACTGCTTCAACAAACTGTCATAGACTTAAATTGAGAATAAACCATTGGGATCCACAAGAAGAGTTGTAGCAGACTGTACTTCTTAAGGATCCTCATATATTTGAGTGTTTTATTGCAAGATGCTGCATATCTTCTATAAGTCTGCTGTAGAAACTGTGATCTCTTCTGCCATCATGTGCTGGTGAAGCAGCATCAGAGCAAATTAAGAAAATAAACTAGCTAAATAAAGAAGGTTGGCTCTGTTCTTGAACTACTCCGACCCCCGAATATGATTTTACAAAGGAGTTTTCTTTATACATGAAGAATTATGGGAAACCCAGAATACCCTCATTGTCAGACTGCTGTACAAGAAAAATGTCTTTAGCCAGAGGCTTCTCCAGAGCTGCTGTAAGACAGACCACTACAGGAGATTCTTTCAACTCATTGAAGAACCCATTGTAATATGAGTTTCAACAATATTTAATTTCCTTTCAGGGTTTATATATATATTTTTTAATTAGCGTGTTGGTAAATTCTTATAAATATTTAGAGAACACAGCAAACATAGAGAAAGGTACTTTGGTCAGATCAGATCAAGCTTGAATTGTTGGGCCTTCAGACAGTGAGGCATGTCTTGTGAAAACCTAACCTTGCCTACACACTGAATTCTTGCAGTATTTGTGTGTTAACAAACATGCACAAGTTATCATGTGGCACCACCCTGGCTTAAACCATTTGAGACAGTCCTAAAATGGGTCGGCTATTCACTTTTCAGTATTAAGATTAAACTCTATATACATTGCTGTGACAGAAGGCAGAGCTGCAAAGCCCACAACTGAACCAAAATAACCATGGCAGCACAGGGGGATGGATGTATGTAAAAAATCCCTGGATCCCACTGCTCCAGAACCTCAAAGCTGTTTGAAACATACCCTAAAACACTCACAGTTGTAAATTATGTAAGAGGGGGTCCTAAAATGTAATGATTCAAACAGGCATAATACAATCACACACCAAACTGTTCAGATTTTTATTTAAGGTAACTTTCAAAGATCTAAAACTGATAAGCAGCCCTTTTTGTTAATCTTTTTCCCTTGTGCTAAAGGCAGAATTTGGCCTTAACGAATGCAACCTGCCAATATTGAAAAGTAAGGAGAAAATTGCATAGTGACTATTATTTATTTTTTTAATCAAAAATATTTTAGAAAACCTGTATCCTTATTTTCTTCCTCACAATATAACCTTACTTAATTCTCGCACATAAAACCTTTAGTAAAACATTTTGAATTTTGTGCTTTTAAAATAATCAAAAGTGTAAATTTAGATATAAAATTTTGCAAGGAACTATATTTATTTTAGGTGGTATAAACTGACAGCAGATCTGCCTTTCTGCTCTTACAAATGGCCATGCTTACTTTGATGGTAGAAAATAGACCTTATGTTTTGAATCTAAAACTTCTAAGCTATTTGGTTTGCAAACGATGAGGCAAATAATATGATTTCTCTTCTCATCGGTGATTTACAAGGTAATATAAGAATCTTTCAAATGCGTGTTCTGCAGCAGCAGACAAGTTTAATTAGAAGCTATGGTTTAAAACTTCGGAGTTGTTTTGCTTTATAAAACATTAAAGTGGCAATTTAATGTATTTTGTAGGTATTAAGCTCTTGGAGATGTAACAGACTGGTTAGCAATCAGAAATCACATCTGTTTGTCAATTGTCAACTGTATTTCATTATACAGTTGACAATTGACAAACAGCTGTGATTTCAACTGTATAATGACCTCAGGGGGGTCATAGCCTTTGTTGGATCTATGAATTCCAATTTTGTTAAGTGAGGGTTTAGTCAAAGTTTAATCTAAGTAAATGAGGACACATATTTTAGCTCATTCCACTCTCAGCACAAAATTCAACAAGTTCCAGACATTACTCACAGATGAGAAGGGTGGACAAGACTTATGCTGTGGAGCTGTGATGACATCTTAGGGGACTTCTGTGAGAAACAAAGTGACATATGAAGACCATTACACAGTTTGGCTGCTGTGAATGTTGTTGCTTAAATGAGGCAACATGGTGAAAATGAATTTGGTTTCCTAAATTTCACTGTTATTGCTTTGTGCTCTAGTCACAGTTTCCAAGAAACTAAGTATCCTCCTGGTGAGGTGTGTCTATAAATTTGTGAGAATGTGTGAGCTCAGGTGTTTATGTATACACCCCCCCTTTTCATGCCCTGCATGGATGTTTGTGCTCTTGTAGGGTTATGTGTGAGAGTGTGTGTTATTCTCTGCACATTAGCGGTAATTATAGTCAGTAATAACCCTAACGAGAAGTGAGGGACATGCTGTGTTCAGAGCGGCAATTACAAGTTAATCAGCTACCATGTTGTTGGGAGTAATTAGGCAATGTTGTGAAGAGGATTTAGATTTCAGATATTTACTGCTGGAGTGTCAGAAAGGTTGGTTAGATTGAGAAAACTCAAAGCTGAATGTAGGAATTGATTCTCTGTTACATTTCATGTGTTTGCGTTTGCTATTTTCTTTTTGAGTTGAAAATTCAAAAGACAAAGGTCTTTATTTTTTTTTTTTATTGTTACAGTTAAGTTTAATGGCGAATCGGAAACAATATCATCTGAAAAATGTTCTCAGCATCCACTTTGAGGAACAACATCTACAATTTTTTCAATATCCTATGACTGAAGCAGTACCTTTTTATTCTTTACTACAAGTAGGATATTGGTCAGCAATAGATGGTGCCTCATAAATCAAGACGAGGGAATCCTAATCTCTGCAGCATTTTGTCTCCTCTCTCTAACAAAGGAATTGTTCATTCTCAAAGTGTAGTGTTGTGTCTGTCAGGGAATGTAGATGCGTTGTATTCTGCTTTGTCTAACATCTCAATTTAAGTCAGATTTAACGAAATTTGATAGTGATTGTGCATCTGAGGCCTCTAATTATCGTAAGCTGTAACTCAGCTCTACACCAAATGCCAGTTAGGTTGAGATGCAAATACCAGAGATGTGACAATGACGCAGAAGCATTAGTTGTATTTTGTATTTAATGAGACAAAGAGTGTGACCTGAAGGAGGGAGAGTTGAGAGAAAATAAAAAGAAAACACAAGGAGGGTCCAAAACAGCAGACGAGGATCAGGCAATGACCTGTGTGATACAGTGAATCTGTTCTGACAGCTCATTGCCCAGTTCTGTCAACCCTGTGCTGTCTGGGATTGTGTGTGTGTGTGTTTCTATACACATACTTAATGTGAAAATAAGAAATACTCAGAAAATACATAATTAGATATGATTATAAACTTCAAAGCAATACTTTATTCTTTACCTCTAAAAAATAATTTATGTTGAATAACTATAGGGCAGCATTCCCTATTACTTTTTGTTGATTTATATAGTCATAAATATTGATTAGAGAGATAGATAGGCAGGTAGATAGATAAACCGTTTTTTATCTGTCAGGTTTGTTCTTTTTTAGGTGAAACTCCACTGAAAAATGGTTACATTGTTTTTGGAAAACTTTACAGACAGTATATAGAACCTTAACCCGGCCACCCAGACTGACTACATCAAGATCAAATAAATCTGATAAGATTTAGACTCTCTGATCTAAAATCAGTCACACCAATCATAATACAGGAGGTACAATTTCTACACTTGAACCAGAACTACTCCCCATTCAACTGCCTTTTTCTGTACCCATAAGTCAAGATTGCAATGGTGCAATGCTTTAATGATGCCCTTTTTATTTCTAGGACAAGCTGGATATATATTTCAAATTCCAACAACTGGCTGCTGTAAGAGCTTTTCCTTAAAAAAAACAAACAAAAAAAAATGTTGCTGTTGGTTTTTAAAGTTAAGATGTGGAGACTAATGTATCTTTTTCTCAGAGATATAAAAGCAATGAAACAAATTTGTTTATTATTGGGGTTATTGCTTAATAAATATGTTCATCTGTGTGTTTTTGATGATAAATAACCTGTTTACATTTAACTGTATTGAAAAAAAATGTGTACTTGTTTTATCATGTTTTATTTCTTTCTTAAACATCGCTGTATTGTTATGTTCAAGCATTTTTTTTGTTTCAATCTGCTATGCCATGTTGAAATTGCTACTTAGTGTATTCAATTATTAGTTCTAATGAACAACAAGCAACTCAAATGCAAGAAAATCTGCATTTATTCCTGTTTGATAAATGAACAAAATTTTAACAGTTTCGAGGTTGCAAATGCGTCACAAACAGTATATCTCCTATTGCATGTTTACAAGAATTTAATAAAATTGTGGTAACTGTTTGGGACATTTGCACTAATGTACAATTAGGAATGATTTTGTTATTCCTCAAGTTTCTAAAGAATGTAAAAATATTGCCCCTGTCTTATCTAAAGTATTATTTTAAAGAGATTTAATAAAAAAGACTGTAGAAATTGATTTTATTATGCTGTTTTAAAAGAAAATACTGATGTCAGGTATATCAATTATTATTGTTTTTTATATGAAAGTAGAAAGTGGATTATATCCTTTAAAAAATAAAAATAATAATCAGGGATAAAATACAATTATATTTTACTCTTGGTATTCACTTGTAAATTACATAATTGTAAATTGTAAGCCATTCAACTCAAAAGCCACTTTTCATTGAAACTAGAAATTAAAAAAAAAAAAAAAAAAAAACAATAAAAATGTCAGAAAGATAAATGGCTAAAAAGAACATTGGTATAATTAGCATTAAAGACTAAAGAAATTAATCAAATAACACTTGTATTAAATTCATCAAAACTAATTAAAACCCTTGTTCCGAATAATTTCAATCACTTTTTTACTTGTCTGTGTTCCTTGGGCAGGGTGCTTTAACATAGTTTATCTTTAGAAAAAATAAATAACTGAAAATAACAATTAAGTTTTGCCCAGGGAGAACAACTAATAAAAAGATAGCAATAATTTTGCTCATGACGTATAAGAACAATGGAGGACGCTGTTCAAGTCTCGGCCTCCTGTCTGACAGGCAAGTGAGGTGAACTGCAGAGTCTGGTTGTAAACATTATTGAAACAGTGATGGTGATGTTCTTGTTAGTAATTAATTATACTGATTGATTCTGACTGGAGCTTGTTTTTGAGTGGCATTTCATTATGATGTTCTTTACTTAACACCCCCACTTTGCACTAATCAGGCAACAATTAAAACAGCCATTTGCATCAAAGCAGATGAAAAACAGAGCAGGGGCTAAATGTGGGGGTTTTGCCTACACTGTGCTATAAGCAAAAGTACTCAACTTATGGAAAACAAAGAAAAGAAAAAGCTTAGAGTGACCAACAAAAGCGATTGACCTCTTCACAGCATCTTATGCAACAACTAAAGCTTTTAATGTATTGTATTGGGATATTTTATTGTCCACCAGTGGAGAGTGGTACATAATGGAAGTTCAAGACACATGATACATGGTTTTCAAAAATCTTTTCAAATCCACTGTAGAACTGAGAGTTTAAAATGCATGTTTTATTTGTGTAAAGACCAGTTTTTATTATCCTACATATTGCAAAACTGTTCAAACATATATTCTTGGAATGAATATAAAGCATAGCTGATCAGTGATTTTTAGGTCTTTCTCTAGATTCTCAATTTGATAAAGGCCTGAAAGTTAACTGCCATGAATTAACCCATGAATCTGCTCTTGATTTAATTATTCCTTAATGGCTTATGTTCAAGGTCATTATCATTTCAAAGTTCTACTGTAGATTTCCTCCCACAGCATAATGCTGTAACCATAATGTGTCACTAGCCATGTTTCCATTCAACAGAAATGTGAATTTTAAGCAAAGTTTTAGAAGTGAAAAAAAATGCACATTTGCGGTGCCTCCATTTAGTTTGGAGCAAATTAACTAAGCGAAGCAAAACGTAATGTTGTTATTCGTGACATCACGTTCTCAAGCATGGCTTTAATAAACAGGAAGTAGAGGGCACAATCTTGCACAGGCCACAGATCAGTAATGGAGGAAAGGTTGAATGAATGTGTTGCTATGTAGCAAGTTATTCTTACATTAACATGTTAGCTACAGTATGATTGGGAATGTTGCTTCCAGTCATGTTTATGTGCATAAGAGGAAGATCCAGGAGGATGCCAACAGTGGAACCAGCTGATCAGTACTTTTGCTTAGTTTGCTAAGTCAGAGCCTATTAGTTATAGAGTACCGTGGGTTCTTACACACATTAAAAGTCCCAATGAAGTACATGAAAAGTTTGTGGATTTCGCTTCACAGAATGCCCCAAAGTTTAAGGGGTACAAATATTTTTCCAAGGCACTGTAAGTTTATATTCTTTGTGCTGCCTTGCTGATTTATGAGAACTGTGACTGTCAGTTCCATGACCCTGCGACGGTACTTCACGTTCGACCCTTCTGTGCGATATCCCGACACACACAGGAGCCCAGCCATCACTCGTCACAATATGAGTTGCCACGCCAAAGAGGGTGGTGGGGTGTCGAAGAGAGGGGGTCCACAGGCTGTCCTTGGGGCTGATTGGCTGAGAGTTGTCAAACAATCACAATGGTGGTGAGCAGGGGGCCTCTTTCCCCCGTAAAATCAATTTCAATCAACGTGGAGACGCAATATTATCAAATGTCAAGTCCACCGCGGCCCTCAGCCCTATGCTGTAGCAAAAAATTATTCCTGACAGCCACTTGGCGACTTAATTAAGTGCAACAAAAGGGGGACAAGAGGAGAAAAAGAGAGGGGGCGGCATAGAGACTTGAAGGGGGGAGGGCAGGAAGGGATGTGGAGGGGGGGTTACGAGTAAAAATATCTAAATTGGTCAGTTGGTCTTTTTGTCTGGTTGACTGATCATATTGACATGGCCTCAGAGTGATAGTCTCACTGGGGAGTGGTCACGGGGAAAGCTGGATGAAAGGAAGTAAGGAGGAACAGAGCAAAAGAGCAGTGCAATAGATTTAAGACGAATAGAAAGTTGAGAACAGGCCAAGAGAAGGAATAAAGGAGGTAGAGAGACCTGGTTCTATATATAAAAAAAAAGAATTAAACACAAGATCCAATTCCTTGACTAACCTAGCCCGTCATTAAGATTGCATCGCTTTGCTTATGACTCTAAATCACGTTATTTGCCAAATAAACAAACATATTTGAAATATCTAACAAAGATACATTTTTTTGTGCCCTTACTGGTATTTAAAAATACTAATGTTACATATCCTATTTTTCAGATTTACTTTAACCCAACAGGTTCTACAGACCCCATAGGACTTCTGTTAGGCTCTTCTGTTGATATTTAAAGGGAAAATTTAAACTCATAGTTGTGTGTGACTTTTCTCTTTTACAACCTTCACTTGTGGAACAGATTTTCTAAAGACCTGGGGCAACTAATAGTTTTCAATATTTTTGTGAAACAAATAAAATACATTTTCATTTTGTTAAGATTTTAGTTTAAGCCTATAACTTATGTTTATCAACATACTTTTTTTTAAACAATTTTATTTAACAAATTATTTTAGGATTCTAATTTATTATATTGTAATTTCATTCTATGATTTTCTATCTTAGGTCTTAGATCTATCTTTTTCAGGACATTTTCAGCTTTTAAAACTGATTAAAAACATTTTGGAAATTGACAAGGTGTGATGTTTACTCCTTTGGAAATAAAACTGTGCTGTTGTGTTAAAATCGGTTAATAATCAAGATGTCATAATGAAATTATTGAAGAATAACTATGACGGTTTTTATTTTAAAGTTTTGTTGTTTTTTATTTGACAAGCTTTAAGGTTCTTAAGCCATTAATCATATAAAGAACTCTTTTGTTTTAATTCATACATTGTTCCAATACAGAAATTATTTTTGAGATCCAACACGGTCACACAATCAGATTATTTTTTATTTTATTTGATAGTAAGATATGAAAAAGACATATTTTTAAAAAAGTCTGATGCTTGCATCACAGTTTTTATAGCTTTGTCTAATTTGCAACACCCATCCCAAGAAGGACCTTTAATGGTTAAATTCACAAAATCGTTTTGCACTCACACAAAGTAGTGTATGAAAATCTGTACACTTTCATCTTTAGCTGATATGCTATATTCATTGTTATTCATTGGAAATTAGAAGATAAAACCTCTTTCTGGCCAGTATGAGCGATTGTGAACCAGGGAACCATTTTCAACCAGAACTGATTACAACAAAGTTAAAAGCTCTCTCCAGCTAAAGCTAAAGTGTGTCACTGGTCGCCATGATACATTCTGTCCGAATGGTGATGCCAGTAAGGAATGAGGTAGGGAAAGGAGCCTGTATGGTTCTTGTAATAATTCCTCTAGCATAGGGAGTTTTAAACATTTCAATCTGGATCTATAAGGAATCCCAAATTTTTTTGGGGGAAAAAATATTAAAATAATTCATGTGTGCTTCCATCATGTAATAATGTCTAATGAAGGCTAAGATCGTCCGGATTCAACACAGCAGTCTGGACTTCCTTTCCTACCCGTAGTGTTCTTATTGTTGACCCCTTGAAAGGTGAAGGAACAGGAACTAAGGACTCAGAGTTGCTGTAATTAAATCAAGCCACTGTCCTTCTGTTTCTGCTCTTAAGTTTTATGTTGGTTGGTAAGCAATGTTATGTAACAGTATATTAGCGCTGCCAGCTAAAATGTCAATTTGCTGATAAATCCTTTATGCTCCATATCCACGTTTGCATCAAACCTCACACTTATAAATGGTCATGAAAAATGCTAATAAAACAGCAGCGAGGAGTTACATTTTTTCAATCATTAATATCTGCTTAGCACAATTTTTTTCATGTTATCATTATCATTTGCAGTTTTACAACCAGTATAAACGGCTATTGGTTTTTAAATCATGCGAGCCTTAAAACACCTTTTGTTTCATCTATAAGAAAAGTACTGGAAGAGCTATTAAAGATGTTGATTTCTTGTAAAGTAAAGGGCTTGTTGGTAAAAGCACTGAAAAAGAAACACCAGGAATTCAAGGATAGATGGATGAACAGAAAATTAACGCAGCAATACAGGAAGAAGAGAAGGGTAAGCAGTAGTTTAATAAGGATCTCCCTTTTAACACACAGAAGTGCACACCCTCCCATACACTGACCAGCTCTAGTCATATTGAAACAATTCCTTGGGAAATAAATCACATTTCGATTGGCTGGTAATTGCTGGGGATCGATCAGCACGTTCTGCTTGGCTCACCCAGGGATTTTCCTCCTTTTGTCCACAGCATACACACACCCACCCACATACACAAGAGTTGTCAATAGGGACCTTGAACCTCAAGGGATAACTGATGCCTGATTGAGCGAATCAGTAAACATGAGCTGCTGATTGTTCCTATGCAGATTAATATGAGGCAGTTAATTGAAATGAGGAGAGTGAAGATGGACTCAGAGAAACAGAGAGTGGAGAAAAATAAAGGCACAAGGCTCATACTCTGGGTAAAATCATAAAAACAAAAAGCTAAATATCAGACCAAAACATAAATACCACAACTTTTAAAGTTTCATAACCACTGTTATTTCCCTTGTGAATGCCTCACCTTTTTAGAATTGCTGGGAGATCGTACTCAGCCTGCTGCAAAAAAATGCTTGTCTGATTCATGAATGAGTAATTTTGATCAATTCTGCAATCAGTCAGCGGTTATAGGTCCATCTCCCTCATGTTAAAGTATGATTTATAAATGGCTAGAGGTCATTACGACACTATGGATGTTTTACCATGGTAAATGAGAATGGCCTTTCTACTCATGTCCTCGGTATGACAGCGACAAGCAGGTTGTCGATACAGAAATGACCCTGCTGGAGGGCTAAAAAGCCACACACATACAACCTCTGCACAAATATCCACAGAAACATATAACTGCATGTTTGAACAGTGGTCGAAATGAGCAAACAAGTTCACACAACTTCATAGAAAATCCCTTTACTACACATTTAGAGTGCAATATTTCTTTACACAAGCACTTGATTATTTATTTCAACATACAGATCCAACTATAATAATACTAGAGTATATACTCACACCCAGGCGATGGATCAGTCAATATGCACATTGATCAGCCTCTGATTTACAGCAAGCACAGTGAACAGCAGCATGGATTGTAGTTTCCATAAAACACATGCACAATTTATTCATCTTTTATAGGCAAATCAATGTGATTCCACGACTGTGGAATAAAATTCTCTTGAAGCCTAAAAGACAGTGTTTTATTCAAGCATATTGTAAATCTCCAGTAAGCCTAGTGCAGAGTTGTGGCAGATACTTAAAAGCTTTAAATAATTAATTCTTTATTCAACAAAATATCTAATTTTGAATCATTTTAATATTTGCTAATCCTTTGAGTTATAACTCTCTGTGCACTTTATCAATTACATTCTAGTTAAAAAAAATGACAAAGAAATGCATTACAAATAAAATATATCTGATTCTCATCCAGAACCCATAAGTATTACTTAGAAATTTTTCAAGCTGATAAAGTGAAGCAAAGAGCTCTGGCTCATTAAAAGTTTCAACTGTCTCATTTTAACACACTAAACAAAATCATATAAAAGCAAATAAAAAGCACACTGGCCATAAAAGACGTGATTTGATGCCTGCTACATTGATTGTAATGTTAATTAGAATTATACACTCATGAGGCGCAGCTCTAAGAGCCTAATATACAGAAGTATGATTGATCTTTGCATAGTTTACAATAGTCTGCACCTTATAAATTTAGTAGTACACAAAATACAGTGGACTTGTGAATTGGAAGAAAGTTAATCGTTTTTTAGAGTTTTGCAAAAACAAATTCTGAAAATTGTTAGATGCATTTTTATTCAGCCCTCTTTAATCTGATATTTCTGAATCCAGCCCTGTGCAACTAGTTTTCAGGCTCAGTGTTCAAGCAGAATCTATTTACCCAAAGTTACCACGAGCCTCTTGGCCTTTTCCTCTAATTACCACACCCTCCTTCCCCAACCTGTCAGTATAGATGCATGGCCATGCTTTGGTAGGTTTTACATTGAGTCACATATATAATTTTTTTCAGCTGACAGAGCTCAGAATACTTTTTAAAAACCATATGTAGTTGAATATTTTATAATCTTTTCATGAGAACTTCATTTTGACTAGTTTTTCTCCATTCTCTCTGATGCTCTCTAACAAACCTTAGAGGCCTTAACAGAAATTATGAATTAAAATCAAAGTTAAATAGACACAAAGGATTTATTTATTTTCATACTTATTTTAACAGTTATACTTTCCACTTTTTGTTTATTCAACACTAAGAATAAAGCTTAATGTGGCAACTTGTGAAAAAGTTTAGGAAGTTTGAATACTTTTACAAGGCTTTCTTTTCTCTCTGAAGTGTTATCTTATCTAATCAAGATTTTCTGATCAGAAAAAAAAAAAAACTTTATGTATTTAAAAGTTTTATGAAAGGCTTATTTTTTTAGAGGTTTGTTACTGATACACACAAGACTGTGCATCCACCTGCACACCTAAGGGTGCTTTGTGTAAATAAGCGTACCTGTGCCCCTGTAGGGGGGTCAGCACATCCATCCATCTAGTCCTGCCTTGGGTCATCATACACATATGGAGACAAAATCTTACTTCTTTTGTTTTCTGTGTCCCTCTGCAACTATCACACACACACCTCTCTTTACGCCTGCAGCCATCATTTAGTGGTTTGTGTTCAGAAAGTGTTTTGGATGTGTAACACTAGAGATGACATGGAAAGACACAGGAAGACAGAACACTGTCCCGAGGTCAGCAAGTGTGTGCGAATTAGTGTGTGTGGGGATGTGTGTGTCTCAAGTGGGTGCTTGTTCGTATGATACAGACTGTAGCTCAACAGAGTGCCGTTCGTGATATTACACCTTCCTAAAACTAATTAAAATATTGCCTGATTATTACTATTGCTTTATTTGAACCAGAAAAGGAAAGAGAAAAGTGAAAAACTGTGCTCCATTTCTATAAAAATGTAAGTAATAAGAAAAAAAAACTTAACAGAAGGTAATCAGGAGGCTTCTGTGAACAGAATCTAAAGAATATAGACTTAATCTGAGAAAAAAACAGACAAATGTTTTATTGTGAGTTGACTTTTATTATTTTAATTATTAAGAAAATGTCTTCAAAATAAACTGATATGAAGGATAATGCCTTTTGAAAGCATTTCACACTGTAAAATGCTTACAAAAATACTACTACACTGGTAGTACCCAATTGTTAATGATTAGTAAGGGAAGTAAAATTAAAAATGTGTTAAAATGCAGTTTATTGTAAACCTAACAAGACATCAGTGAAACATTATCACTTATAAATTGTTTGATAATACTAATGAGGTGGTGTCAAGACCCAAACCAGGAAAAACAACCTTAAAGGCAAGCCGTTGATTACAAAGAAGATGTATTAGTAGTAAGGTATTGCTTTTTCACAATAAGAAGACACAAAGGATCAGGTTTAAATCATGATAATCCAATTCTTCGTGGAAATACGTTGTGATTGTATTACACTGCTTGAACTCTAAAACTGAACTATTTTAAACTTCAAAATCAGAAGAAGAAATGCTTGGCATTATTTATTTATTTATTTAATGATTGAAGCCTAAGAAGCATGTCCAGAAGGACCAGGCTGTTAAAAGCAAACATAGATGCAGCTTCTTACTACCGAAAGCCTCGTTTCTATCTATCCTCCTTTAAGTTTGTTAACTGTTCATAATATTTGCTAGCAATGGACTATATTCTTATCTGAAAACATTCACCCTGGTTACAATATCCCGGCAGTCAAAGCACATGTTACTTAAAAAAATAGTTTATCCTTAGCTACATTTGCTATATCTAAACTTTCACATCTCATTTTAAGACTTAGTGCATCACAAATGCCTAATTACAGTTGTTGCTGCCAAGTACAGTACAACCAATCAGGATTAGAAGATGTTTTGTTTTTTTTCATTGTATTATTATTATTTTTTTTTTTTTGCATAGGGCTGCATTGTTTTGGATACTTCATTTCCACATAAAGTTACAACCTTTACTTCATTTCATTAATTTATATCATTCAAATTGGTTTGTTGGTGTGATCTAGTTCATTTAGTTCTGATAAGAAAGAAAAGAACTGACAAACTTGCTGTAAGTTTGTTGTATTGACATTAATTCCACATATTAGTTTTGCAATAGAAAGAGTGACATAGTCATTACTCATAGGAACATTTCTAAATGTATTTTTCTACTTTGTGCTCTCACACTTACCTTACTTTCCGTTGCTTGCCTCTTATTCCACTTTTCTTGGCACAGCAGATTATTCCGTTTCATTAACCTAACTGGTAGCCTATTTATATTAAATTGTAAATTAAAGCAATATTGAAATCAAACTTTAAAATAGGGAAATTAACATTTTTTTGCAAACTTATACTATTTCAAATGTCAGACTTGAAGCTACAGGATCAGATAATTAATGTCACTAAAAAATGGGGGGGGGGGACATATGGAATTAAGTGTTTTTTTCTTTCAGTTACATTCATTTTTAAGAAAGGGTACGAACACTGTCAAACCCAAGCAGTGTTGACTGACTGCTTAAAACATACTAATACACAAGATGCATATACATTTACATGTGCATTCATAACATACTTAGAGATAAATCAACTCATTTTAACCACAACATAAAGTAAGTATGTTGTGGTTATGGGGCATTAGTTGTTGTATTTACAATGCTGACCTTCACTTAACAGAGCTCACTTTGTATGAGTGTGTTTGTTGGGGTGTGTTGGTGTGTAGCTTTTTTGTAGGAAAGCTTTTAGTGTGATGGAGACTGAGCTATTCCTCTTCTCTAACTGCCAGAGAGACCTCATTTTCTCTCTGATTGTTGCTCTATGGTTTTGGCAAAACACACACAAAGACACAACACACACCTCTAGAGTGCATGTCCCTTCTGGTTTAGCCTCTCTCCACACAAAGCTCCACACCCCACCCTCACACTCCTTTTATGTTCTTAAATATTGATAAGTAGCTTTGCAACATTAATATCTTAGATGGCTTACAAGAACACTTAAATAAAATCTCACTTCCCCTCCCTCCTGCTCCCCCTCCTCTTCTGAAACCTCTCACTTGTTTTTCATTTGTGTAATGCATTTGTCTGTTTGGGAAGCTCAAGTGGGGGTGGGGGGTGGGGGGCATAAGGATTAAAGGAAGCATGTGGGTTTGTATAATGAAAGTGGGTACATTATTTTTACACATCATAAAAATTTGAGAAATATAACTTCTTTTCTGAAAATAAAAGCTTTACATAACAATGCACATAACAAAACTAATCAAAATTAGTAAAAAAAAAAATTAAAAAGAAAAAGAAAATAAAAAATCTTTGCATTGCATCTCACACCAAGCGTAAAGGAGAAACTAAATAATCCATCCTCTGCTTCCTTAGACTAAAGTAAACATTATGATCTAAATGATTGTTTAGATCATACACAGTTGATAATCTAATAGTTCCTCAGAGAATATCCCTGTTGAATATTATCATGTTCTCTCAAAGATTTGGATCACTATGCACATGAAACACATTTGAACAGCGCTTAGATTCCCATCTGTTTCCATAACTGCTTGTTTTAAAGTTGTTTCACCCACGCAGCCTGTCGTTTCATCACACCGAAACAGGTGGTAGATGGGAGATAATGTGAGGAAGTAGAACAACTAAGCAAATAGAATGTACAGGAATGATTCCCTCAAACCTGCTGTGAAAAACCATCAACACAATCTAATTTAGCAAGTGCCTGTAATCTTATGTCATTTAGAGCGCCAGTGTCTTGTTAACACTTGCTGATAACAAAGTGCCTTCTAAATGTAGTCACAGCCCTTGAACTCTTTGACATTTTTTTTGCTATGTTTTAAACAAAAAGTTAATTTTTGTGTAATAGAAAACATTACCCAATGTTTGCACCAAATTGTGAAGTTATTCCACAAACAATAATACAACATGTTTTAGTTTATGAAAATGCTTTTGTATTCAGTTCTCTTTAATTCACTACCCCATAACAAAGTTTGGTGCAGCTAATTGCTTTTAGAAGTTACTTACCCAGCAGACACATAGCCATTAACCTAATTATAGACTCTGAGCAAAGGGAGCAATAAGCAGAGAACCAGCCTTAAAGGTTCCAATTATCTGGATGAGCAACAGAGTAGTTTGGGTCAGAGAATCTGACAACAAGATTGTTTGTGATGCACCATACTGTGAAACATAGTGGTGGCAGCATCATGCTGTAAGGATGGTTTTATTGAGCAGGAATATCCAGCAGGTCATAGTTGATGTAAAGACGGATGGAGATAAATTTGGGCTAATCTTGGATTAAAAACTGTTGCAAGCTGTAAAAGAAGGGATGGTAGTGTTTACCCTACAACAATAAAATGACCCTGAACATATACTGGGTTAAAAGGGAAGGTTTTAGATCGAAACCTCTTCGTATGAAAGGCTAAGTAAGTAGCCATAAATCACAGGAAATCTGTTACAATACATAAAAATGGTGCTCAGACACTTTCCATCCAGTCCAAGGATTTAGATACTTTGTAAAGGACAACTGGCAAAAATGTTACCAGGTGCACAAACCTAGTAGAGACATACCCTTAATAGTGGTGCTATATTTAGAAAAAAAAAAAAAAAAACTTTAAAAGAACTACCTCAGGAACGGTTCCACTGGAGTTTATTTTGGGGGTGTCATAGTAAGGCAAGGCAGGGCAAGTTCCTTTGTACAGCACAATACGATACCTGGAAAATTCAAAGCATTTTACATGAATTAGACAATAAAATAGAAGAAAAATAAAAGTAGAGTAAAAGCAAATAAACATATAAACATAAGTAAAACAAATAAAACACTTGGACCAAAACCTTAAACCAGGCATCCCCAATCTCGGTCCTCGAGGGCCGATGTCCTGCAGCTTTTAGAGGTTTCCCTGGTTCAGCACAGCTGATTCTTATGACTGCAGTTCAGCAAAAGGCTTTTAA
>JAUZNJ010112920.1:0-19913 GCA_034780135.1 Jordanella pulchra | reverse complement strand
ACCACAACTGTACATTAATCACAAAGATGACATTTAAATATTTGTTGAAAAGCCAGAAATGTAACCTTTCAGGCAAAAGATAAAAAAAGAATACATATAAACTGAAGAATTACTCTCTATATATTATTAGTATTACGTAATGCTAAGAACAAATATCCATAACAATAAATACTGATCTCATTAAGACTGTAAATTGTAGTAGTAATAATAACAAACATTGTTCATTAAAATATAGTAATATTCATTTTCAATACAATACTACTATCAATAATATTATTATTAATAAGAAAGCTGAGAACAATGACTTTCTTAAAAGTGATGCAAAGGATTGAGACTTTTAGAAAGTTGAGTCTGGTAAAGGACGGTTCTTTTTGCATAAAAACATGGTAGAAAGCTGATTTAATAAAGGTACAGTTTTTAATCACTGTTATTAGTTTAGTTGATGAATAAAAAGGTTATCAGACGTGTTTTTGTAATGTTGTTGTTTCCTTATTTACTCTGCTGCTGGTCTGAATCTAATTGTAGGTTGAATTGTTTTTGAATAATCTTCTTTTTCTTCTCTCTGGTTTTCTTCAGGCTTCTGAGGAGAAAGTCGAGGATGAGGAGCAGAAGGAGGAGAAGGAACAGGACAAGGCGAGTCGCACCGCCAGGGTCCAGCCCACTCCTCAGACGAAGGAAACTGTCGTCGAGAGTCCCAGCGCTCCAGTCTCAGACAAGAAGCAGCAACCCAAACAGTAACGCCTTTCCCTCGTTCTGTAGATGATTCCCAAAGCAGCACAGTAATATTCCAGATAACGCAGGTTGCTGTTTTTTTTGTTCAGGTTCCAGGCAGCAGATCGAGACGAAGAGTCTGAGTCCCAGAGGAAAGCTCGGTGTCGTCTGATGCGTCAGTCCCGCCGCCTCACTCAGGTACCTCCTATTAAAAGTCATACTGCTAATTTACCACCAGCTTTACTATGTAAAACAAACGTTTTCTAACAGACCCTTTTTACTCAGTGAATTTTCCTCACATTTTCTAAAGCATTAAAATAATCACAGACCCTCTGTTATCTAACTGACACGTAACAAAAAACAGCTGCTTGTCTGCGGAAGTTAATTTGCAAGAAAATAAATAAGGCTCTTTTTATCCCTGGAAAAGTCCTTTCATAACCATCATAAAAAATGTAGATTGAGTTGAAACTTTTTACTAAAAAAAGTCCCTTTAGTATCCTGTTGAACAGGAAAGGGAAACGCAGGTAAACAGGTAGTTGTTTATTTTCCCAGGGACTAAAATACAGTAACCTGACTAAAAAGTTTAGGTTCTTGTCTTGGGTTTTATGAAATTAAGCCCTGTAATAAACATTTACTCTTTGCGTTGGATTACAGGGGCTCCAACCTCCTGATTTTGACCTCTTTTTATTTTCCTCTTCAGTTTTTAACGTCTTTGCTTATCTGTTTCCGATTCTCACTTCATGAATAAAATGACATTTTACTCAAAAAGACGTACTTCCTTTTTCCTGTTTCAGTGTGTAGCTAACCCCCACCAATGTTGTACAAGTTATTCTCTTTAGGATGAGTGATAAGATCACTGTCTGCCTTCACTCCATTGCTCATCTCAGACACTCACTGGTTTGTATTTAGACTCTGTCGCTCATGTCAGACCTGCAGATGTTGTTTAAACATTTTCTGCTCCCATGTAACGACGTTTTTATTTCAATAACACTAAATAAATAAAGAATCGTCCTTTAAGAAACGACACTGATGTCCCACTCAAGGTTTTCTTTAAGCTCCAGTGGTTTTGTTTTTCCTAAACTGTCTCCTAGATTCTGAGGCCTTTTGAATAGAAGAGGCTCCACAGCATTATAGGTCCTTCACTTTACATAAAAGTGGGCACCAAATGCTTTCTGCTTGATTATTACTTCCCTTCTGGGAGAAGGAGTTTCAATTAAAGTCTCAGGGGCTTTTAGAAAACTCTGCATGCTTATTTCTTATATTTATTTTTTCTTTTTTTTCCCTGCTAACTACTCCAAGAGAAACCATTCAAAGAAATGTAAATACTATTAAAGCTTCCTAAATGAGACGAATCATCTAAAGCAACAAAAAACTCATTTATTCCTGACCTTTTTCTTCATCTCTGTCAGATGTTCCAACTAAAATATCCTTCAAAAACGATGTAGGTGCTGGATCGCAAAAGTTTTACACACTTTCCTGCATGCAGCCAAAAGCTCACTAACCGTTGTGGTTTTTTTTTTGTTGTTGTTGCTGACAGGGTGTGACTCTGACCGAGCTGAAAGAAGCAGAGAAAATTCCTCCTCCTCCTCCTAAAAACGTCCAGTCAGTGAGCCCCATCATCACTTTTACACCTACTGAACGGGGTAAATAATAACTGCACGGCTCTCAGCTCTATTGCTGCTTCTGTGAAATGATTTTACCATCATTAGTCCTACGTTTATACTGCCTGCCTATAGTGTGCTTTAAAATGTGAAGGAGTTTCTGCAGAGAGATGTTAAAACGCCTGTTTCATGAGCTTTTTGTTTTTAAGTGGTGGTGCGAGGGAACTTGAAGTTTTTGCACTTAAGGCAGTATTTGCATTGGCTTCTTACAGCCCTGTTTAATACATGTTTTACTTGATATCTATCAGATGAATGGTCCTTGTACTCTTCCATTTAACAATCGTTTGCCTCTTATATAATGTTTTAATTAGAGATTATAGCAAAGAAAATCATTAAGTTTCTAATAGGATAACATTCATCATCCTTATTCACGCGTTTAAACACAATTTAAATGCATTTTCAGTCTTTCTGCCTCTTATTTCCTGCGAAGAAGCCTATTTCTGTTTACCATCTACCGAATGCATGCAAGCTGTTGGTGGAGCTCTCTTAAGGGCACTTATTAAAAAGGAAGTGAGGTTTTCTCACATACCCTGAGGGCCACTGCCTCTCTGTGGGCTGCTTGACGTTCCTTAAGGTCACCTCCCTGTTCTCTGGGCTTTTCACAGATCATCGCAAATTCCTCACCCTTTAAAATCTCCACCCTTGTTCTTGTGACTTTGATGTGCATGGGAACTGATCTCTAACACATCTAATTTCTCTGACGTGGTGTCAAAGTAAACATTTTAAACTGATGTCCAGTTGTTCATTTTTTCAGGTGTTTTATTTATTTTTATTTTGGTTAACAATTGAAGGCAGGAAAAAAAACAAAAAAAAAACAACAACCAAGACTTAAAGAAAAGCCCTGCAGAAAGTGAGAAGAAATATTAAGACTGCTTAAAAAGATAACAAAAAGTGTGGCTCCAAAAAAAGGATCCTTTACATAGTTGTTACATTAGATGAAGGTTAACCAACCACTTCCTTTACAAACACTATCTTAATCTGCACACTCATTCTGACCATTTCTCATCTCTAAAGTTCTGTTTTTAAAAAGCAGATCCTCTGAGGCGTTGTTAAGTCAATCAAACATAAAGCTTCTGGAGCTCATTAACATTATTTTTTGTCTCTCTTAGTTTCAGAGAATGATCCAGTGAAATCGCTGGAGTCGGAGGGGGATAAGCGTTTGGCTCCAAAGAGGAGAGGGAGGAGGGAGAGACGCTCCACCGGCATCGTTCAGCCGGGCTCAGAGGTAAACCGTCAGTAATAGGTCAACAGGTGGGATAAAGGAAAGCAGAGGCTGGGGAACCATTTCCCCTTTAAGATGTTTCTGAACATTTGATGGGAATCATTAAAGCGAAACAGGAACTTCACACAGTGGAAGTTACAAGACTATTTTTGCACAAGCATTGTCCAGTAATCTATTAAAAAGAGATTCAAGACATCTTGTTATGTTGTTCTTAAATGATGCCCTATAAACAAATACAGTTTTACAGACACAATAATTGTCCTGTGAACAGATTCTCTTCTCTGTGCAGCTCCTGCACAGCTGCTGTGGATCCTATAACCTAGCATTGTTTTAAACTTTCCCTGGTTTTCTCTTAAAAAAAACCAAACTCTAGCTAAGAAATTGTTAGCATCATTTGTCCTTTCAGTATCCGTCTCTCGATAAACCTGCATGTCTTTGTATGATGCATCAATCTGCAGACTGTAGTGGTGTTGTGAAAATAATGTCTAGCCCTTAAATGTATTTTACTAAGTGGTTTTTAATATATTTTATAAATAAATGTAATCATAAAACCTTAAAATAATTTTAAAAAGCATCATTTTTGTGCAGCTCTGCTCCATTCAGGTTTAAGATAGAGTGTTAAATTTAATCCCTAAATGTGTTTTTCAGAATGATGGTGAATCCCAATCCGAAGACACAAACAGCAATGAGTGAGTTTGATGTTTGAGTTATTTGACGAATGTTAATAGGACATTAATTATCAAGGCAAACCAATGTCGTTGTTGCCGTTAAGTTTGAATGCACCTTTAAGGTGATGGACTGGTCTGTTTAAGTGGGATATAAACCATCATATAGCAGGTCTATTAATCCTACTGAGTCTGGGAACACATGTTGGGGTACTTCACTGAAAAAAGAGACATCCAAGCACCAAGAGAAAAATCTTTTTTCTTTAGAAAACCTGAAACACTAAAAATTTGACAGGAAGCAAAATCTTTTAGGAATAATGAAGTATGTTGAATATGTTGTTATTGCAGAGGATGTTTTAACATTTTCTTTTTGTTTTTCCCAGTGGGAGAGATTCGTCTTCAGATTACAGAACGGTAGGTGAATCTCCTCTGAGGAAGAGTCCTCAGGGCTGAGAGTGAAACATCTGGCAGGAACGACACCCAGCAGACTAACTCTGTCAAAGTTCAGTTATTAAAGTATCTCTGCTCATTGGTGCTTGTTCTGCCTCCTCCTGTGGTCATTTCTGTTAAAGTTGTAGCTCTGTGTTTCCTCTCAGCTGTACATCAAAGTACTGCAGGAAAACATGTCTCTGAAAGACAAGCTACAAGAGATGGAGCAGCAGCTGAGCCAAAACAAAGAGGAGCTGGAGAGACTGCGACAGGTTGGGCAGGTTTGCTGCTTCCTCTGACTTTCATCTGTTTTTGTGCCGTTGCATATCAGGGTAGCTCATTCAGAAACGTTTTTTTTTTTTTTTTTACAAGCCTCTACTACGGAAAATGCATTTTATTACTCAGTGAACAGAAATGCTCTCTGTGTTTCAGAGTCAAGACGGAGGAACTGACAGACCGGCTCTGCTTGAGCTGGAGAGATTTGTAAGTCTACTTCACAGGTTTATTTTAAACACCCCAAACAGAGCTAAGCTTCCATATCCTGTCCTTTAGCCTTTAAGCTGCAGATGCTTGCAGACTCTGCTTTGTAAAGTGTGATAAAATACCAATCTAGTGCAGAGAATGTGTGCACATTAACGGCTCTGCAGTTTCAGCGGTTCATCAGGCCCCTGGGTTTAACCGGTCGTTGTCTCTACTTGCACAGTTTCACAGCAGAAGCTGGAACATTTTTTTTTTTTTTTTTTTTGCTGCAGCAGGTAGCCTCAGTCTGTTTCCTGATCTTTCTATATTTGGTTCACAGGAAAAGCTTGCCCTCCAGAGGAAAGCGGTGGAACTGGAGGATGAGCTGAAGGTACGAGTATGTCAGATCCTATAGCCTGGAAGTGAACATTGATAACAGAGCTGTCGTCTTCAAGCTGCTTAGAAAAGTTAACTTCACATCTGGGTTACTGGAAGGCAGGATGCTTTTTAATGATGTTGCATTGAATAACTAAAGTTGGCTGTTTTAAGGTTAAACTTTCTCACTTTGGGCTTTTATTTTTAATTTAAACGTCTTATGTCAGAGTTGAATGAGGGTTAAAAATGCAGCTTTTGATGATTAATAACAAAAAAAATCTGAAATAAGTACAATGGTTTAAACCTAATGTGGATTTTCCTCGATTCCACAGAAAGTCGAAATGATTCATCAAGGCTTCAATAGACATACGGATCCCTTTCTTTTTGGATAAATGTCACTTAACTTTTTTGAGAAGCGACTTTTCTAATTGTTGCCATAAATAAGGCATAATTCTGGCCGTAGTTTATAGAAAACCAAACATTTCCTGGTTGGTACCAGGATCCATCTATTATTGTATATAGAATAACCAGAATAACGGAACCAATATCAATCCAAATGTTATTGGGCCTTTATAAGCAATTTCCAAAATTCTAAATCATCAATTTTTTGCATCCAATTCTTGTTCTTTAAAATAATTTTTTTAGTTTTTTATACTTTTTAAAATTTGTATTCTAACTTCTTAATCAGGTGATTCAGCTGAGAGGCAGTTTAAAAAGTGTTTACACCATCAAACTAACCGAGACTGATGTGCACAGTAAATATGGTTGCTGCATACCTGGAACAATTGTTTTATTTTACATTTTTAACTTAGAACCTACATTTTCAGAGATTTTCAGCGGCTGAGATGCAAAAACTCAAAGCTAGTGTTGTTATTACTAAAAGAGCAGAATAGTAATCAGTATCATCTTGGTTACAATTGCATATTTTCCTGATATCATGCAAAAGATGGTTTTAAAGTAGTCATGTTGTAAACAAGAAAATCCTTCTGGGATGCGAGAGAGTCTTTGTCATTATGAGCATCAAAGTCTTTTACATAATATAAAAGAAAATGACACTGAAAGAAAAGAACAGATCTAACTTTACCCAAACTAAAAATGCTCTTTAAAAATCTTTATCTAAACCCAATTATAACAGTGAGACTGCTCTACTTATGGATCTAAGTGAAGTTGATGAATACATCATTTTAGGTCATAAGTCATCCAGCCTGCAAAACAGTTGAAATATGATAAGGAAGCCTTTGAATGATCAGCTCAGTGTTTGCAGTGGAGAGTCTTTGGTTGTGCAGCTGTAGTCTGGAATTTTATCAACATTTTTTCTGAATGAAATGTCATGTTTTGAAGTGAACTGATTGGACTCTGGTCTAGAGATTAGGGTGATGGCAGCAAGGCCTTAAAACCTGGACTTGGAGCTCATCAATAGTTAACAAAACATCAGTGATAAGAAACAAAAACTGCCTAGAAGAAAAGTTAAACTGCTTTAATGTCAGCAAAGATTTTTTTATTTATTAATAAAGTTATAAGTCATGTTTGACTCTTAATTTAAAAAATGCAAACAAAAAATGTTAATTGCTCCTTTTTTGTTGTTTTATTCCATTTTGAGAGCTTCATCTTTTCCTATCAGAACAAATTTCACAGTTGAATAAAAATCATCTTAAGTCTAATCCTTTGATTAGTGTGAATAATTTTTGGCTGACGTTAATGCTTTAAATTTTAACCACAGGCCTAGATTATGACTGAATAATTACATGAAGGCAACACAACCTTAGTGCTGCTGTCGTATCTTCAAATGAACCTTCTGTAGCAGTGTGTTTTCTTTTTTTTCCATGTGTGTTTAGGTTCTGGGAGACCTCAGAGCAGACAACCAGAGGCTTAAAGATGAGAACGCTGCCCTCATCCGGGTCATCAGTAAACTCTCCAGATGAACCACAACCACCATACAGACAGAAAGTATTAAACAACTCATCTTTTGCCCAAACTCGGAGGAAACAAACCACTATGGGAGACGCAGCATGGAACCTCAGGTGTCTGGTTCGCGGCGCGCCAATCGTTGGGCCGTCATGTTTTTTGCAGATCTACTGTTTAAAAGCCAAACTGCACCTCCTGTGGACCGACGGGAAGTCCACATCCACTTTTATATTAGCTTTTTATCGTTTTTTTGTTTTTTACCTGCGATGTTTTATTGTGCTTTGCTTCAGTGATCCTTTGTAAAAAATCTGTATTTTGGAGACTTAAAGCCATGCACTGCGACAGTAAGAGGGTTTGTCGCATGCAAGACTTAAATGTGCCAAAAGGAGGGGGGGGGGATAGTTCCAGTTTTGCACAAATTTGGGGTAAAAAAGAAAAAAAAAAGTGGGCAGTATTGTTTCTCAGGATGAGTCTTTTGTTCAACATTTACTGTTTTTAGTGGGCTGCTGTCCCAGTGGACCAAAACTCTGCATGCTCACCTTTCCCTGCTCATCTTTACGTTCATTTCACATGTTTATATTGCAGCCACCTGTGGGGGGGGTGCATTGATGTAAAGGCAGTGCCTAAAATATGGCTGCGTTACAAACTGAGTGTTTGGGTGCTAACAGAGACATGGGGAGGTGAAGCTCAGGTTTAGAAACTTTGAATAATGTTACAGCACAGATCCCTTTCTTGAGGTGGAGAAGAATCTTGACCTCTCTACTGTTTGTTGTTTATTTTTGTTTGCCACGATGACTGGACGCTTCTTTAGTATTCACCCTGTGACGGACAGCTGTAGTTTAACAGACAGGCCAGATGGGTCATCCTTTGAATGTTTACCTACCTGTGAGACAGAAATGCATGTCAAGTTATATTTTGAAGCTGTGCCTTTGGATATACATTTGTAAGTAATATTTCTATTTTGCTTTGGCATTGTACAAGATCGAGTATAAAATACGTGGGTATCAAAGACTGAAGATCTCTGGCTTCTTTTTATTTGACTTAACTGAAAATATTACAGCAAACCCTATACTGCAAAATGTCATTACAAAATCTTTCCAGAGGGGGGCGCTGATGGGCTCCAATTATCAAACAAACTGCAAAGATGAACTGTCCCTCAGCTAAATGCCTATCTATAGTTGGTAGGTTTTTGCGATTATTTAAAGCTCTAATGAATAACAGGTCACAGCCTCCTCTAAAGTTTTCTTTCCCTTTTTAAGAGATGCAAGTATGTTTTTCAAATCTGCTCCGACATTTCAGTTGAATTATCCTGCTTATAATTACAAAGATGTGTAAAAAAGCCTCAGAATTTCCATCTTTTATTGTAGGAGCATCAATTCAGACAAACATTTTCAGAAATCCAACTCCTTTATGAATACATATTTCTAAAATTTTTAAGCCCATTTTGTTCGATTGTCTTGAGCCCTGGCTCTCTTAAGATCCCAGAAGATCAGACCTCTACAGAATTAGGGTTTGATGACTAGGTGATTTTTTTTAAAGTCTAATTTCTATAATTTGATCACCTGTTGTGAATCATTTTACATTTTATTTGTCCATCTCAGCCCTCCAACAATATCAGTTTATGTTTGTGATGGTAGGGTATGGTGGACGGTAGTAGTTTTTAATAAATGAGCTGGTATGATTATAAACAGTTTTACAAACTGAGTAATAAAAAGTATGTTTGAGACCAACTTTAAGAAATCCAATAAATATCTCCAGGGTTTCTGTTCCTGAAATAGTAAAGACACCAATAATCTGCTCCACAGAAATAACATTTTAAAGTGTGAGGCCAACTAGACGATTTGATGAAATCATCTTTTATAGTCTCAGGGTGTAACATTATGTAACATTACTTCACTCCAACACACATTATCAGAGGCCAAGTTGAGCAAAATCTTTATTGACCAATAAGAGCAACCACAAATGATATAATATACAACCCCACCAGCATGCCAGCGTTTTCATAGAAACTGTACAATGTGAGGGAATGTACGGTGCAGGAATACATAGCAATGAGAAGTGTTTTTACATCCAGATGTTCTGGTACAGTACGACTTGATTTCATTTCATCTAACATTATTGGTTAGTTTAGCGTCATCTGATCTGGGCGGTGGGTGGGTCGCTTATTTAGAAAAAGGCTCAAGGCCCCCCATCAGACGGCAGGTTGAGACCAGACACACCGCCAAGGTCTCCGACGGCAGCAGCAGCAGGCGGTGGCTGGCTCGGCCTCCTCCATACCTCCTCTTAACAATCTGCATGGGCGATGTAGTGTCAATGGTGTACGATAAGGCAAAAGGGAACAATGGTAAAAAATAAACATTTATAATGTTGGTTTTCTTCCACATGACTGGTACTAAGGCCTCGTGGCTGAGTGGAGCAAGAGAACCGATACTGGAATATTGTTTTGTTTTTTTTCCCCACAATAGGTGGTAACATTCACCCAGTAATTTAGATTGGTGGTGGGGCAGAGGACTTGTGCAGAGCTGCAAACCAGAAACCTGTTCGACTATAGCAGGGCTACAGATGGAAGTGAAACAGACCAGCTGATGAGAGAGGAGTGCTGCTCGTACACTGAAGACACATTGATACGTTTAGACATAAGGCATTTATACTCCACACTTCTTTTTGTCGACTTTGGCCCCAACCTCCTGGGTACAGGAGGGGGTGAGAATACGTTTAATGAAGGCGCTACAGAGCAGCTCCCATCGAACTGTTGTCACAAGGCAGGTTTTGGTTCTTGTATCAAAAGACACCAAGCAAAGGAATGCTACTGTGAAGGAGGGCGGGGGTGGATGCGGTGGGGTTAGCTATGAACACAACAGCTGATTAACATGTGAATACAGTCACATTGACAACCATTGATACAATTAGATATTAAAACAAAGGCAAACAAAAGTTGATTGTACAGTTGCTTGTCCACATGTACTTCATACTGAAAGAGGAAGACGCCATTCTGAGGGTGGGGTGGAAGGCAGGGGGTGGGGTTAATCTCTTCAAGCAGCTAAAACCAGGAGGAGCTGGGTGTCAGGAGAGGATGGGGGGGCGGGGCTTGGTGCTACAGAGTCATGTGCAACCAATGAGACGTCGTGCAGGAAGTGGTGAAAATGGACGGAAGAAAGAAGGTAGGGTTTGTTAGGCCAGAACTAAGGCATGAGAGAATGAAATGCAAAGTAAAAACTAAGAAGGCAGAAATGGTGGACACAGGATGAGGATGGGGGGAGGAGGAAAGGAAGAGGGTGGGAGGGATCCCAGCCCCCCTACCCATCCCACTCTCCTCCAAACACAAAGGCCCCTTTTCAATCGTTCCAGTCCTTCTTGATGTTGAGGTTCCACTCCCAGGACAGGTGGTCGTGCTTGTCATCGTCGGTAAACTTAGATTTGATGACGTAGTTGCCGCGGGCCAGCATGCCTTTGGGAGCCTCCTCCATCGTGGTCAGGAAGTCATATTCAGTCGGGCGGGGCCCGTAGCTGCCCACCATGTAGTCCGATTTATCAACTGTAGGGAAAACACAAGATGCTTTAAGCTTCAAGTATTTTATATTTATCTCTGAGAGCAACGGAGGGAATCAGCTCTTGGTATTTCCTCATATGTTGTTACTGTAGTTTCCCCTTTTTTCTTGTGGTTTCCTCTGGAGGTTTAAAATCACTGGTGTATTTTAGCAGTTGGGCAACAGATATTTATCTTGATGAAATTATCTAATCATTTCACTCAAGCCGAGATGCTTATTTTAACTCCAAAGGACGAACAAGCTCGTCTGTGAAGACGTCGGATTGTGGATCAATTTGATCATAGTAGGTCTCAATATGACAAAAAATGTATTCTTTCTAGATAAAGTTGCTCATAAGTTGCCTATTTTTTAGCATCAGAGCCCTAATCCTTGATATAGTGAGGTGATTAAAAAAAAAAAAAAAAAAAAACTTTTGGTATTTTAATCAAAAATCCTGCCGTTAAAACCATTTTTAGTTTTAACAGCAGGGGAGGCAAAGGCAAACAGCCTCTGAAGCTCTGTAGGGCGCACTGAGCATCAGGGCCAAATAGCTTCAGAAACAGCAGAGTGGTGTCTGTGGACAATCACAAAAAAAAAAAAAAAAAAAAAAAAAACCAGGAGAGGCTTCTGACTCACTTTTCATTCCTTTCCTGAACGTCTGCTGCACATACTTTAGACCTGAAACGATCTCCTTGTTCACCTGGAGACACAAACAAACTGAGATGTTGGCTGACAGAAGGTGGAATATCTATACCATCAGAATTTTCAGTTCAAATGACAAAATGTACATTTTCTAGAGTTTCTACTATAAGATTTCTGTGATTTTTGTAATTAAATGAAAGGTTGTCTTTTTAACAAAGTGAATCTACTCTTTATCACCCAACGGTTAAACACATAAAATCAGCTGCGGGGATCAATAATGTAGATGAAAAGCTACATTTTTGGGTCATTTTCTCTACGGGATCTGATTTGTCATAATTTCTCGGCAAAGCTCTACTTTCTGACATGTTACCAGGGTGACAAGCTGAGAAAATCTGAATAAAGCCAAAAGACTCTCTGTGTTGGAGGCCTTACTCTACAATAACTATGTAATGACTATAACAGCCAATGAAACCTTTGCTATGGCGAACTGGTCAGCATTAGCAGAAACTGATAAAAGCCCATTTAAAAGACAGACAGTCTCTTACCTTAAAGCTGATTTTTATTTTATATTCTACTCCCTCCTTTAACACAAAGGCCTGCTTCTTGAAGGCTTCTAGGTCTCCTGTAGGACAAAGTGAAGCAGGACAGAAATCAACACAAAGCCTTAAACAATCATTCACAAAAACATATTTAAGACTACAAAAAGCGTCATAAGTTGGCTATACATTATAGATGAACACTTAAGTGTACTTTTGGCACTATATAATATCTTTTTTTAATATACACCCGTATTCCCCCCCCCCACACACACTTCTCTGTACTTGTGGGGACTTTCAATTAACTTTCATTCATTTCTACACTCTCTCACCCTAAGCTTAACCGTTACATGATCATACCTAACCCTGAACTAAACTCAGTTTACACCCTAGTCCTAAACCTAAATCAGCTTGTACCCATGGAGACCAGCCAATGGTCCACACGAGGAGCAGCTGGTTCCCACAAATGTATGAAATACACACACACACACACACACATAAACACCACTCAGCTGTACAGAACAAAAAAGAGCTTCAAGCTCTTATGAACCTGCAGCAAACTATTGTCGAACAAATTCAGACTAGATTTCACTCAATGAGAGAATGTGGCCACCTGCTGGCCACAGTGGGTACCTGTGTTCTAGACTCCTCTCAGAGAAAAATTATCTTCTGAAGATTTTACAACATTTTCGGATCACATTGTATAAGATCTTCTCTTGTATTTCCTTACACAGCATACCACATTAATTAATAGTCGGAATAAAGCAAATCTCACAGTTTCTCAATCAATGTATTTAAACTTAACATCAAGCAATGATAAACCATTAAACCAAGGACATTTTTGTATGGATGAATCCAAGGATTTAACTTGTCTACGTTTCTAACCAGCTTTAAAAAGTGTAATGAACAGTGAAATGGACTACAAGACAGAAAATGTGCTTTGAATCTGAGGATGAAGATGGCACATTTGAATATAACCGAAAATGAAGCTATCAGAAGAATCTCTCCCCGTATTTATGCAAAGCTTTGCATGAATGGGAATGTTTTCAACTTTTATCTGATTTTATCGAACTCAAAACAAAAAAGACCCAGGCCTGTATTCACCACATCTTTAAGATTTCCCTCAGAACTTGGCATAGAAATTAATTGTAGAGTTTTCCCGATAGAGACGCTCAGCTCGCTGCTCAGTGCGTTTCTGAGAGGAGGGGAGAGAAACTCATCTTAGCCAGGATGTGTTGTTTGACCCCATTTGCTAAGTTTGACCCTTTCTTCCAAATGCTGCGATTGGTTGATGCAAAAAACAAAAAAACAAATACAGCCTTGGTAAATAATGGAGTAAAAAGGAGCTGATTGCAAATTTTATACAGGATTAAGAAATGCTTTGTGAAGATGAAACCGGGATCAAACCCTATTTATATCATTTATGATTCGCTTCTCGTTACATTTACTCACCGTTATGCTTACTGTACTTCCTCAACTAGATATTAACCCACACTCACCTGTTAACAACTTAATACGGTGGCCTGTCTGTTTAAAGCAGTTTGATTTGGGAAAAAAAACATCAACATAGCTACTGGGTAAATAAAGCTTGAGAAAACCACACTGGACAGAGCAGCAGCATCTGCTGATGGCAATCAAAAAAAAAAAAAAACCAACAAGCACCTTTAACCCATCCTGCTGCTGAAAAAAATTTAATTTCCCCCCATGGGGATGATAAAGTTGATTTCTTTTCTACAATCATAGTTGCATTATTGTTAGATGTTTAGGTGTTCATTTCCTCCACTGTTTAGTAGAGGATCCGCTCTTTTTTTTTCCTCAATCTCTATTTTAGACACTCACTAAAAGTCCATCTCACTATTCCTAACTTTAGGACTTAAGGTGCTTTATAACTTGCAACTAACCAAAAGAAAATAAATTCTAAAATTACAGGCACTTTGAAGATTTTTCCTAAAACACCACCAATAAAAATTATTTTAGTCCCTGCTGTGCATTACAGACCACATGCATTTACAATTTATTTTACACAATTTTCAGACTTAAAAGGAGGATTTTAATCACAGACAAACCAGTGCCTCATTAGTTAGGGGTAGAGTTTGTACATCTGCTGATTGGGGAACTTTTAGATCAGCTTCTGCTATACTTTAACCCTTAGCTGTACTTTTGCTTTTATTAACCAACCGTTTCATCACAACCTATAATGAAACCCTCCAGATCACACTGCAAGAACATCTGTCTCTTCAGAGATACTTAATAGGAAACATCCACATTTAAACTACAGCAGCCAACTCAGGTTTTATTTTTGGGATTCTGTAGTACACCCCCCCCCCTGTGTCCAATATCCTAAACCCCTTCCCTATCAAGACTTAATACAGACAGAAATAAGTTAATATAGACTTAACTTTTTTGTTTCACACAGAGAACTACCACCTACAGAAAGAAACAAACAGTAGTTTCCATGCATCCTGAATGGTAGGAGTCTAAAATTAACTCCAGTCCCGTGAGTGGTGACCTCCATGTTCAGCATCTCGGCTCCAGAGTCCTTAAACCCAGTATACAGCTCCTCCATCTCCTTACTTCATGTTATTCTCTTCAAATGTTACATGGGTCTGCTTTAACTCGTAATCACCATATCAGCGTGACTCATCCTCAGCAGATTCTGACAGTCTTCAAAATGACCCTCAGACAGAAACCTTTGTAATAGAGGAGGCAGATTCTACTATTCATACATCATCTTCACTATATCAAATATTAATGTATCCCACTCCACACTGCTTTCCGTTGTTAGTGGTGGAAAAGGACGTAATAGGAAATAAATTAAATACAATTTTTTTTTAGGCATCCCGGGTAATTTCCCACCTTGCAAAGAATCCATATGAGGATCTACTCCAACAAGCAGAACTACATTTAGTCATGAGTGTCCCTCAGATTTATTGGAAATATGAATAAAATCTGACACAGAATCAGCATTGTTGCATTACATTAACAGAGCAGGCAGTCATAATTAGATGAAGCAGAGAACGGCAGAAACTGCACAGAATGTTCTGGTCTCCATGTTGTGGCCAGCTGGACACTTTCCACTGGGAATAACATGACTTCCACAGTGTAAAAGCAGTTTATGAGCACTTTGAAGCTGGGCTCAGAATGAGGAGATGTGATATAGTATTGCATTACACGAGAGATTAACTCGAGATTTTCAGCTGCATTTGAACCTCTTTTCTGTATCTTTAGCAGTGAGAAAAAAAAAAAAAACACAATCAAATAACAATGACACACATAAGCAGTGTCAAAACTGAGGAAGTGTTGTGTAATTTGGTTGCGGGGGGGAAAAATAAATAAAAGAATGGACTCACCTTGCAGGTCCAGGACCAGAGGGTTTGGTGCAGTTTCACAAACAAGGGCCATCCGGGTCACCTGAACATTGGGAGCATTTGGATCTGAGGGAAATAAACAAACAAATAAATACAGGCTGGAGTATTTTCTGGTGTATCAAATACTTATTTCACAATAAAATGGAAATTATTCAAAAACCATACATTGTATTTTTCTGGATTTTTGTCTTAGATTCCATCATTTACAGTTGAAGAGGACCTATGATAAAAATTACAGTCTTCTTCATGCTTTGCAAGTGGGAAAACCTGAAAAATCAACAGTGCATCAAATACTTGTTCTCCCCACTGTAAGTGAAACCGTTTGAGATTATCAATGCACTAACAAAAAGAAAAGCCATTTCCAGATACACTGAGCCATGTTTTCCATACTTTACAATCTAATGTATTTACTGAATAGTTTAGGTTTTGTTCAATAATTCTTTTCATTGAAGCTTTGCAGACAAGATCCAAAACATTTTAGTATAATTTGCTTACATCTCTACCACAGTTGTGCGATGCCCCCATGTCAATAATCCACAAGATGAATAAATAAAAATGCTCAAGTTGTACAAAACATAAAGTACAGAAGGCAAGCAGCTGGCATCATATTCTGAGATTCCAAGCATTATCTTTCCATATATTTTGTGCATAACAGGAAGCATAGAAAACATGACATTCACTATTCCGCCACTAAATATAGGATTTTTGGTTTATTTCTGAATGCTTTTTAGTTCTTCCTTTTTTATTAAACGTGTTCCCCAGTTTTCCTGTAAATAATCCTTGTACCCTGAAGCTATTTCACAGTGAGCTTAAGGGACAGACAAAATATAACTTTCATCTTTATGAATGCTCTTCTTTATATAATGAACCAAGATTTACCTCCAGCCTATTAATATCAGCATTTGTCAAATAAAGCCAAATGCTGCGTAATTCATAGGTAAAGCTTTACAATAGCTGATAACATCACCTTCGCCGATTTAACTGTATTTCCATATTTTACCTCCATCTGTAACACAGCACCAAAGCAGGCACACATTTAGTAGAATGGATCACAGTCAGGAGCTCAGTAAAGTCCAGCGTTGTCCCATGACAGAATGCACGGTTGTAAAATGTCTTAACTAAAAGCTGTTCCACAATCGAATTTTAGTCGTAGTATAAACAAAGAGACTGGAGACGACACCACTTCAATCATAATAAATGACAACGCTATAATCCCAGAGTTTAGCACACAGGCTGGTGAAATTAGAGATCGGCTGGTATTGGTATATAAAAAAAAAAAAAAAAATAAGGCCAAAACTCAAAAATTTTTAAAACACCCGCCGAGAAACTCCATCCACCATCAGTTATCTTTATTCAAGTATTACTGAGTCGAGGAGGTTCTTTGCCCACTTCTAGCAGCCACTGGGCAGGAGGGGGGTTATCTACACATCCTCACATCTAAGGGTAGTTTTAGAGCAATCGATGAATCTAACAGGCATGTTAAGCCTCGACATGCAGAAAAGGAACATGCAAACTCCAGACTAAAACACCTCAGGCCCAAACTCCAATCCAGAACCTTGTTGCAAGGCAACAGTACTAACTGTGTGCCCATGCAGCCCTAGGAGAGACATCAGTCTGTGGTTATGTGTAATGGAGTAAGATGGCAGATAATGAAAAGACAGACACAGAATGCTCTACGTTTTGGAGAGCACCAACAAAGTAGGGGTGAACACAGCTTAGAATGAATCAGTGGTTCTTAGAACAACAGTGCAAAGACTTCACAGACTGATGCAATTTAAATCCTCTAGTCATTTTTTACTAAATCACATGCAGTTTCCGGGGCACAAACTGCAATGCAGACACCATAGAGAATCAGTAGACAGAACCCAGTGGTCATCTGGGTTTCATGATTTAGATAAATCTATTCTCCAACATACCTGATTTAAGTTATTCAATTACTTCATCAGCATGCCACTAAGTGCAGCTGAAGACAGTTAACCATCATTCATTCATTCATTTAAGTCAGGAGTGTGGCTGCAGGACAATGTATGTGCAGGACGTGGGGCCCTCAGGACCAAGGCGGAGGAAAACTAGCCATCAAAGACAAAGATTTGTTCGTCTTTTATTTACACACATTAGTTCCACCAATCAGACAGTTGCATAAATGGTGGTAAACAACTATAGAAATGCAGTTTAGTAAAAGTGGACTTTATCAGCCTGATACCCAGCCAATACGTTTTATGATTAAGAGAGCTGAAATTCCTCAAGTATTTCTTAGTACAGTCCTGCAGCACTGCAGGGGTCTGCATCTTCCAGCTGTTCTAATGCGAGAGCTCAGGGGAGCTGAAACTGGGACAGTTCTGCTGTAGTTGAGACATTCTGTCTGTTAATTAAAATTCAGTTTCTTGTTTCCAGGAAAAACAAAAATATGGAACCAAATAGATAGTTTAGCTATAGAATATAGGATCATGTTTTTCATACTATTCTGTTTAAAATCTGACCTAAACTCTTACAGTTAAGCTTAAAATAATTAAACCTTCTGCAAACATTAGTTTAAATGAACCTGGTGATTTTACCAACATGTTTCTTTTGACAAGTAGTAACAATATTTTGAGCATTAATCATATTGCTAATGACTTTTTTTAAATAAAATCTTTTTTTTTTAATATTGATACATGAGTTAATTTTTTAAAATCATACTACTTTATCATAGTTTGAAAGATGTCTGCCCTATTTTCCATTTCAAACTCAGTCCATTTTAAATTGTCCGTTCAACTTCTTGCCTGAAGCAGCATCTTAAATGCAAATCTGGTAATAATAATTACTGCTGGGTCCAACAGCGTCAAAAAGACCATATTTGAAGTTTGTATGAATCAATCTTCGAGGATTATACTCTGGCTACTTATCCCATAAACTTGTACAGTTATCATGCCAGCTAAAAAAACCCACCATGCTCCATAGCTTCAAAGTCGCCTTAACGTACAATGAATAAACTTGATTTTTGTTATTCTTTGGCTAAAATATGCAGTAAAAACGGTAACCAACAATATACATATTTACTAATTAAACAAAGTGAATGAACCAACGTCTCATACAAAGATTTCAGTTTATACAACAATAACAAAAAAAGTATATTTCCTAGTTTCAAAGCTCACCGATCCTTTTTGGTGCATGCATCTTAAGGGACAGTGTGTAAGATTTACCCCCATCTAGTGATGCACTAAATAAATTACAACCGACAAAGTAATGCTTCCATGTCAAGGAACAAGGGAAAACTAGAAACATGTTTAACAGTGGCAGTAGTTCTTTCCTATACAGACAAACATATTCTAACATTACCAGCTTCAGTGATCCCAGGGCCGAGCAGGGCTTCTTTGTATTTCCGTAGACTTTCATCATCTTTATCCAGCTCCTGAATCTCTTTCACAGACTTCTGCGCTGGTGGCTTGTAGTTCACTGGCTCGGGCTCCTCATTCTCGGCGGCGATGGCTGCTAGCTGCTCTGGGGTCACCTCATCCTCAGCCATGTCTAGAGATATGAAAACATACACAGGCATCAGAGCGGCAACAAAGCCAGAGAATGAAAAATGTAAAAGTGTACAGAACTGCAAGCCAAACAGAGGAAGAAATACATCTATATATAAATATAACCGCTCCAATTTCAACGGCTGATTTGAAAAAGATTCTTTATGCTTTAGTATGATAAATCCACTGTCAGGATCTACAAAAAATAAAAAAATCATTCATCTTGGTTATGTGATACCGAAGCTGAAATAATGTCATCAATACAATTTATGAATTGAATTAGGTGTCATGGATCACATGAAAAGCTTCTCCTGGAGGATGTGACGAAGGCTTCAGTAGCCTTCACATCTAGGTCATGGGAAAAGGTCTGAGCTATTCTGGAATGACAAACATGAGCCAACGGGGTATTTTAAAAGAAAATCCCTTTGTAAGTACAGATTTTATTCAGATTTTCTTCTGAAATCAAGGTTTCAGTCCTCAGCATTGAGAATATTAGAACATCTCTCACCTCATAAAGCTACATAACTTAGATCAGGAAGGAAGGCTTCAATGTGTGGATTAACTAGTTCAGCTGCTGCCAAAACAAAGATCTGTTATGAGAGCAAATAATTGCTCCTACTGCACCTCTCCATGGAAGAGCTCAGGAGGTTCGAATAATTTCCTTTGCAGGAACAGAGCGAGTAACAAAAGCAGGAAGAGCTCTGTTTACTCCTCGAGTCTGGACATTTTTGCTACAACCGTCCCACCCGCCGTACCAAACACTCCCAGAACTATGCTGGCAGACTTAAGCAATGCAGTGTAAATATTTCAATCAGTAGGACTCATGCATATTCCTATACAGGTGCTGGTCATAAAATTAGAATACCATGAAAAAGTAGATTTATTTCAGTAATTGCATTCAAAAGGTGTA
>JAUZNJ010112919.1:17510-46060 GCA_034780135.1 Jordanella pulchra | reverse complement strand
GTAGTTTCAGTGCTTTGCGATATGAGATTTTTTTCTGGTTTCTTCCTTATGCTCTGCTTTTAGAGCATTGATTTTGAAATTAGGCAAACCATCACTGGAGCACTTGTGCTCCAGTCTGGTAATACCTTGTTTAATAACTGCCTGATCTGAAATAGATGGCAAGCGTTTGCCTCCCATTAGATTGTTTTTAATTAAGAAACAGAAGGTGTTGGGGTGTGCAGTTTTAAATGCCAGATCCCTCTGGCTCTGAATACCTAGTCTGTCATAGTAAACTGCTTATGATGTGCTGATGTTAGTGACTGCAGACAAAAAGGAGCTAGGCTTGCTCTTTGTTTTAATCTATTTTGCAAGAGAAGCCTGTAGAAAGAGACTTTGGGGAATTTACAAATAAAATTTGCTGATATTTAGGAAATATTTAGTCTTTTCCTGTCTTGAAAAGGCATCTACATGTGACGCAGTCCTCAAAAGGGAGACCCTGTGGTGGATTTTCTTTGGCCACGAGGCGTTACTTCTATTGTATCTATCCAGCTGATTTATATCTGTTAGAAAAGAAAAGTGAGTCCCTCCCTTGTGCAGTTTCTACAGCTGTATGGTTAGATTCGCCTCCGGGGGTCGACTTGAGATATTTTTTGTTCTAGATCAGAGCACAGCACTTCAGAAACAGTTTCCTGAATAGACATAAAATAAAAAAAATGCTTATAATTCTGTGAAACAATAATCCAATGCATATTACATATAATATGTTTTTTGTTGATTAAACTAGTAGAAAAGCATATCAAGATTTTTTCTTGTTATAGTTGATACTGTAGCGCCACCTGTTGGGTGATCTTAATGTGATGTGAATGTCTTTTGTAGCATTATTTGCTTACAGTGTTTGGAGCTTGTGATAATTACAATGCAAACATAACACATTTGCAAAGATTAGTGATTAACAACATGAAGCAGTCAGTAACAATCTCTAGAGAAAGTTTCCTACCAGCCGTCTCTGGAATGAATCATTTCTTTGATCGTTCAGGTCAGGCTGCATTGCTTTTTTTTGAGACCATCGATGGCAAACAGTTTTTCTGCTTAATTCATAGGAAAAACACACATAGAGCAGAAAAGGTGTTTGCTATTACAGCAGAGAATTATGCTTTTATAGAACATATATACATACATATACAGAACATATTTTCATATGCACTGCTGACAAACCCACAGTTTAAAACTTTCCTATTTAAGACTCCATTTAAGAATTACTAAAATGGTGTCTATTTGTTCCATCCTGTTGGACATAATCTTGGGCTTCCATGTGTTGAAATCTTGGTTCATTAAGTCTATATGAGGTTTTCACCTCATTGTACTTCCTACCTTGTTCAGTATGTTAGTTGCTTCTGCAGTAGATTAGATGAGTTTTTATTGATCTCACAGCGGAGAAATTCACACGTCACATACTGGCAAAGTAGATAAGAAGGTGCAAACAAGGAGGAAAGGACTTATTTACAATCAGGATGACTTATATACAGGTGGATTTTTTACATTAAAGTGTAATAGGCAATTGAACAACAGTGAGGTAGTGGTATTGACTATTATATCCACGTAAAACATCCCCACAACACAATGCTTGTAGTTTATTTCTTCTTCACAATTGTCTTTGTGTCCAAAAACTTCTTCTTTTTCTTTTTTTTCTTTTTTTTTGATGTGTCCTGTTTTGCCAATATAGCTCTGGGAAGCAATGTCTCTGGCTCAACAGAGTTGCTTTCACAAGCAGACCATTATGACGGTTGCCTTAAGGTTCCACTTTTATATGAAACTTTATTGAAAATGATTTATGGAGTAAAATCAAATACAATGGACACTGAGAAAACGGAAAGGTAGGTGAGAAGAAAAGAGGGGATAGGAACTAAGAGGGGAGAGAAAGAGATAGAGACAGGAAAGAGAGCATGAAAAGAGAAAATAAAACAAAATGGCAAAAATAAATCACATCACAGATGATATACATTAACTCCTAGTTTTGGTTTTCTCAGGCCACACCATGTCTCCAAAAACAATATATTTGTCCATGTGTACATCTGCAAACCTGATTTGGTGGTTTTGCAGGAAATAGCTAAACGGCTGCAGGAAGAGGAAGAGGAGGAGATCAGGAGAAGGAGCCAAAGCCAGGAGGATGTTCATGAAGGTCATTGTTTTATTTTTTTACCTGCCTACAAGCCTTTCTGGTATTTAAAGCTTATATGTAGATGGAATGGTTTTGGGGGGGTTAGGTGTGAATTAGATTTAGTCTACAGTTAGGTCTATAATGCAGGGTTTGGTGTTCAGCTGCAAAAATTGATAGAAATTCAATGATTTGTTTTTTTGTCTGTGGAAAATGTGAATCAGACTGTGATGGCCCCATGAACATTAACAATGCATGTCCTTTATTTCAATAAAGATTTAGAGCATAGCGGCTTGCTCTAAATCCATGTTCTGCATAGCAAGTGGTTTTATAAGCATGTCAGCTCTTCTTAGCGCATATTAATATCTGCAAACACTTTGGGAAGCCTTAGGGTTTCCAAAACATTCCTATTAAGCAGTTTAAACTGGTTATAACTCACATTGCTTGCAGCTGTTTAGAGAATTTATTAACTGTACTTGTCTTGCACCATCCACTAACAGACCTCCCCATCCTCACTGCTTTTGTTTGCATGTTTATCAATGATGAAGGCAGCACCAGTGACCCCACGCTGCCCTCCTCTTACCAGCATACATTCAGCCGCCCTCTGCAAGGAGAGGAGCAGTACCTATCTGTCACCACCAGGTGGCAACGTTCTACCTCCCATCGTGGTTCTCTGTTAACTGGGCCTCAGGCTAGATCTCCCAGAGGAGCAGTATCTCAGAGCAACACAGATTCATGGTCAAATCAAGGACAGGTAGACACCAGGAGGGCGGCACTGAGAGAGACTATTAATGAAGATTCAGACGACTCAGACGCAGCTTTTACTGAACAGCTCTCTCTTTGGGCCCGGCGTCTGTACCACAGAGCCAACACTGCACCCTCTCAACACCAGGCCTCTTTAAGGCTCCCACAAGAGAGGAATTACAGAAGTCTCTGCACTCGCAGCAGCTTCAAGAAGGACCTGAAAAGCTGGGAGGAGGAGACGGAGAACTGTGCAGAAGACCGTTATGAAAATGATTGTGTTCAGTGGAGAGTACCTAGAAATGTGGATACTGACAGGAAGAACAGATGTAAATATGAGGACGAGCATGAGGAAGTGGAGGGGAGGTCGGCGAAGGTTTCTGAAAGGCGATGCCAGCGCAGTGAATCGGTGAGTGTTCATGACCAAAGAGGTCACAGAAACAGGGACTTGGTGAGAACCTGGAGCTACAAGGAGAATCCTGATAAACGTGTCCACTTCCAGGATGACCAAAAGAGTTCCATCAAGCAGCACAATGAAAGCCTGAAGGTTTGGGAGATGCTCGGCCACATCCTCCAGGAGAGGGGTGTGCCTGTGAAGGTTGGTGGCAGCGGGGCGCCACTACAGATAAGGCCTCAAAGCCGAGACAGCCAGGTGCTTCATGGGAGTGAGGTCTCCTATGGTGACTCCCAACCACATCAGAGAGCTTTCTACAGAGCTGCCACCACCAGGCATAGTTTCCATGGAGATATCAGGCAGAGGAGGAGATTGTCAAACGGAGAAAACATTGGGAGAGATCACAGAGAAGGCCAAGACATGCAACGTTATAATGGAGCGGTATCTGAGATTCATCAGGAAAGAATAAACAATACGAAGAGGAAAGAGCACAAATATGCAAACATTGGCAGTAACAGAGAAAGAAATGCAAATCAAACCAGGATAAGGAGGACGACAAGTGAGCGCAGGCACTGGCACAAGATCACAGAGGAAATGTTAAGCTCAGAGGAGGAGCAGGAGGCGGAGAGAAGAGCAGAGCGTCCGAGAAGAAGAGCACTACAGCGTAGCCAAAGCTTCAGCACCAGCAGGGGTTCAGCCAGACATAGGTCAAAGCACAAAGAAGCAGGTAACACCTGAACCTGCAGCCGTCTGTAATCTGCAGAGGGGAACACTTCTGATGCCGTGTTCTTTCTATCTGATCTCTTAATCTTCCCTCAATCATTGCTGTGGGAGTGGGCTTCAGCTCTGACTTTGGCCTTTATCTGCAATGGGACATTTCTGCTTTCAATCTAGAAACATTTGCTTCTTCAGTGTCTCTGGGGATGATGCATTTGAATCTTAATCATTGCTGAATGTCTTTGCCAACTGCACCCTCTCATTTCTTGGTGTGATTCAAAACAACACTGGGCTTGTGGATCTTAGCTGCTTTGAGTGCAAACATATGATTGATTCTTAAAATTAAACCATTTTATTACAAATCCTCTGGGTTTTATTTTCTTTAAAGTTGCTTGAATTCTAAATCACATAGCCAGTGTTCGTCCTTAGGGGCCTCACACCAACCAGAGCCAAGAGAGGCAGGACTGGACCTTGGAGAGCTGCATCAGGTCCTGCAAGATGAGGAACTGGCTCGTAAACTGCAGGAGGAGGAAGAAAAGGAGTTAAGGAGGGTAAGTGATCTAAGAAGTTCCACATTCTATAGAAATGCGTTTAGAATGCTTCATTGAAAAATGTTTATGTTCTATCACTTTATAATCCCAAACATTGTGTTTTAGTGGGGTATTATGGGATAGATGAACAAAAGCATAACTAATACAAAATAAAAAAGATGTATAAAAAATGACTAAATGAAATTCTTAACAGTTTATTAAGCTCCTTTACAATATTACCCCGAAATAAACCTGTGCTCAACCAAATGCGTTCAGAAATCATCTAGTCAGTGAACCTTTGTTTGATTTATTCTCAATCCAGCTCCTCTGTGAAGGTCTCTGAAGGTTGTTTAGGAAAGATGGTGAACAAATCACAGTGCAAACAACAAAGACCGAATCACAGAAATAAACAGGACAACTCAGGACAACTGAAGACTCTGTAAACATTTGGTTGAACCATCTTTTAACCTACATATGCAGCACATTGCATTGTGGGCATACTTTTCTTCCTGCAGTGACAGGGAAGATGGTTGGAGTTAAACTGAAGCCTAATGGATTAAAAAAAAAACAAGTCAACCTTGAAAGATGTCTGTTTGAGGCTCAGCGGATGTTTATTATCCAGCATAAGAAAAAAAATGTCTGAAAAATACAAGTAGAATTACAACTTAAAAGATTAAGGCCTGGTGAAAGTCCAGACAAAAGCTAATGGAGTGTCTGATGTGTTTTTAGAGGTCAGCAAAGGCAAAGAAAAAATGGCCAACAGTTCAGTCCCTAGAGGTGCAAAGCTGCAGCAGATGTATCTTAAAAAAAACTTGCAGCTGTATTTGCATTGATTCAAGAAGGGGCAAATACACGTAATCCACACTTTTCAGATAATTTGTATGGAATCTTTTAAACTATGTTGAAATCTTTTCACTTCAATTCCCCACTATTGAGTTTTCCCTAAAATCCCTATGAAGCACATCAAAGTTTGTGTGTATAACATGGAAAAATGTGAACACATGTTAAGGGTTGTGAAGGCGCCGTAGATACGGATTTCGTTTTAGGAGAATAGTGGAAAAAAAAAATATATATTTCTTACAGTTTTTTTTTTTTGTTCGTTTGATTTTTTTAATCTTACAGAGATCTCTACGCAATTCCTACCCAGAGGGGGACTTCAGAGTAGCTCAGGTTGCACAAGATGAGGTAAAACTGTGAATGTCTATAAGCTGTTAATAAGAATAAATTACTCTGAAGTGTTACCGTTATGAATTACACTGTGGTGTTTTTTTGTTTATATTTTTCTAGGAAATTGCACATTTTATGCAGAAGCAAGAAATGAAGGCAGAGCGAAGATCTCGTGAACTGGAAGGGCCGGGGTCTTGGCATGAACACAGAGCGATGATCAGTCACTATGACAGACGAGCTACCAGGGAGAGACCGGTATATGTGCTCTACACCCTGGGAAACAAAACTGCAGGATCATTTCAACAATCATGAGGAACAGAAATGAACTTTTTGTCCTCGTCTTCAGGTCCACAGAGAGAGACTTGACTCAGAGGGTCTTCCATCGCCTCCTGAAGAGTTTTCCCCAGAGAACCAGCCATCCAGCCCTATCCATGCTATACCGTAAGAAAATAAAAAAATTCTTTATTTTCACTGTATCCCCAGTGAAATATGCATTTTCCAAATAAAAATTTTTTTTTTGCAGAAAATCCCAGCAGATGAGAAACATTGCAGAAGAGCTGGACCCTACTTTCCAAACCCGCAGCAATGTCCCAGAGAGCTTTCGAGATGTACAAACTGGTATTGCAAACAGGATACCTGACTCTTATGATAAAATGTCCAAACAACAGCTTGACATCCACATTGTTTTCCTTCCTTCCAGGTCAAACCAGTGGATCAATCCCTGTAGCACCATCTGGCTCACAGGACATCCTTGAGGAACCTACATTCATACCACCGACAAAGAGACCAAACGATAAATCTGGCCGAAGTAAACCCAAAGAAAAAAGAGAAGGATGCAAGCAACAATAATATTAAACACACTGTGCTGTTGGGGAATTTTATATATATATGTGTGTACAAGAAATGATCTGTCTAACTTGAGTTCTCATTGCTTATTGCTTTATCTTAAAGATCAAAGGGGAAAATCCAGGCAGGCACTTCGGACTAGTTTAAACAAAAACAAAGACACATTCATTTGATAAGAATTGTCATGTTTTCAACAATAGAATTTAAGGGAAATTACTCATTTGTACTTTTTAAATTGTGTATATATAGTATTTAATTAAATAACAGTAATGTTCTCAGCTTTATAAGTGGCCCTATGGTGAAGTTCTTTCTTCAAAGCCACCAGCTACTTAGAACAGAGAAGTGACACTATTTTGATGGCATGTGAGCTTGTTTTGTTTTTTCAACAAGCTACCTTTGTTTAAGTTTTCAGGTTTTCTTGTTTCCAACTGTACATTGACAATCAATCCAACTTGCCCACAATGAAAATAAGAAAATAAACATTAAAGTGTCTTGAGATAGAATGTTATAAAGAAGTATCTGTACCTCTTTAACTTTTAAAAAAAAAATTTTTATCGTTTTGTCTCGACGGAATGACGAACGTCTGTGTATTTTATTCTACAGACACAAACATTCAGGCATCATTGAAATAAAATGATGCATAGCTTTCTGGAAGTTTTACAAACACAAACCTGCAAGGTATCACTTGCCTTTTTTCCAAATCCCTCCTGAGTTGATACTGCCTTGCAGTACATCCTTTAATCTGATGGAAAGTATCTGTAAGCAGTTTTTATGTCATTCTGCTGATCTGTGGTTGGATTTAAATGCTTACTTTGATCACCTCATGCATCAGATGAATATAAGGCTTTCTGTCGCTGCTCTGACCGTACCTTCGTGTTGTCCTAGGTGTCCATTTACCTTTGCTTGACAACTTCAGTGTTCTTCGCAACAAGGCGAGATGTGTGAAGTACACATGATAGCTACCTTTTCAGCCAATTCTTCCACCTTTGCTTTGGATCTCTTTTGTTCCCTCAGTTATCATTTTTGCTTCTTTCAATAATGCTCTCCTTTCCTGACCTGTCAGTTTAGAAGGAAGTTGTCCTTGTAGTTTATCACTGATCGGTTTACTATGCTCTTTAGTTTGATGGGTGGAAAAATGGGTGACCATGCCACAAGTAAAGGTGCAAAAAATTTAGTAGAAAAAAAGAAAACGGGAAAAGATTAGAACACAAGAAAAACTCAAGATGATTAGGCGCAGCAGAGCAGCGACAGTCCATAAGAGAGCTGAACCAGTAAGCAGCCAAGCAATAGATGGAAACACAACGCTTTATACGTCCTAAGCCAAATCACCAACAGGCGTCCAGCTAATGTGGCATTGGACCGTATCACAGTGGGGCTGCTTCTATAGACTTTATCTTGCTCTCAGTTTACAAACAGACGACTTCTAAAGACGATTTCTCATGCTGTATTTACTTTAGAGTTAAATAAAAGGTACTTAAATACAAATACCTGCCACACTTCAGATTTTCAAACAGCACCGTCCATTTAGTTCATAGTTGCCAGATGTAAGGGAGAAGATGGTATCCGGTTCTGCTACTTTGTGTTTGCCCTGTAAAATATCTTCATCATGCTTTGACGTTTGTGGCTTTAACATTACTTCTCAAATTAGCTCCAGTTGTATCAGTTGGGGACATTTCCTCATAACAAACTCTAATATTCATCCTAATGATAAGAACTGGAATTTTTTTGTTGTTCCTGATTTGAGGCGTGATGCTTTATGCTTTTATATCCTCCTTTCTTTTTCTCACATATGTAAAAAGCCAATGCTTTGCTGGAACATAGCTTTTTTTTAGCTGTCCTGTATAAAAGCACAACAAATTAAAAAATATATTTATTTGCTGTTTAAGAAATGTATAAAAGTAAAGTGTAAAACTTTGAACACAATTCAGATAACAAAATACATTTACATTAAAAATGCTCTTCAAACAAGTGTGTCATTTGCTTCAGGTAGCAGATAGTAGACAAAATAAAGTGCTACAGTCATGCTTATGTTAGCTGCTTTCAGGATGACACCTGTGAGCTGTGACTCATTGTCCACATACTTGTATGAAAGATCACAATAGATGTGGGCTAACCTTTTCCACCAGAAGCCCACACAGTATACTTCTTAATCGTTCCATTATGTTAAGAAATACGCCTGCGACAGTTCAACAAAAAAAAAGAAAAAACAATACTTCCGGCTAGTCTTATCTCAACAGGCCAGCTAACTGCGTGCAGGGACAGATGTTTCACAGAAAACAAGCCGTTAAAGGTTTCTTGGGTTTTAGAGTTGTGCAAGAGACATGACTCAGCTTGCTTTAAAATGTGCCTTTAGGCTGGTCAAGTGCCTGCTTTTAAATTCGTTACAACTAAGCAAATCCCTACTGGTTTATTAAATAAAACACCCACACTGGGGAAAACCCTTTGCTTGGCCTTTTTTTGTTGTTCATAACCTGTTAGGCAACGGCAGGGAAGTCCATCAAGTTTTCACCAATATCACATGCAAAGCTCTCCCATTTCTTATAAAACCACATGGCTACAGTAGTACTTTCACAGTTAATCAGTTGACCCCTTCAGAGTTATATGAAAACACAATTTCTACAAGTTGTACTTGATGAAACCAGATATTTAAATATGCTTAAAAAGGCATACAACTTTTTTTCACTCTTTTTTTTTTCCCCACTTTTTTACGCTCTCTGACATTAAATTTGACCAATTGTTATTTACCTCCTTCAAATGCATAAGATAACACATTTCCTAAAGTATTTAGCAGACGTGCCTTTAAAATGTTTGTCTTGGGTTAAACATTTCGATCATCCTTCCACAGTCTAAAACAGTGAGGATTGTAGACCGGCCTGCTCGAATTTGTATGTAAGCTACTTTGTAAGTAATTAAGGAGTAGCCTATATTTTGCATCTCTGTCCTCTTAAAAGGTCAATTTGCTCCAAAAATTTGAAGTCTGTCTGATCTCCCCATTCATTGCTTCACCAAACTAGTCGCATGAAGCTTCACTATTCTCTTCCTGATGAGTTGGCATTTTTTTCCCCATAATGTCACACAAGAAACTACTGTTTGAGATACAGTATGTTTTACAGTGCATTCACAAGTATACCTCCATTCACCTCAAATGTTTTGAGTCAGCCTATCAGAAACCTACAAATCCATGTCGTCATCAACTGGATTTTCCCTTTTTCTGACTTGAAAGAATGATTTTGGAATCACATAGAACAACACATTTTCTTATTCTGACATTTAGCAAACATAACTAACATTTACAACCCTAACTGAACCAAAAACAAGAAATGTTCCATTCATTGTCATGACAGCTGTAGAAAATAGTCTCATCTTTTTGTAGAGGATATTTAAATACCTGGTCGCAGCAGTTCGTAAGCTTCCTAACCGAAAGCAGCGCTAATCTTGCTTGGCCTCATTTATGTACTCACACTATAAATAATCACAACATTTTTTCAATACACTCAGCAAGAAAAAAAACCAAAAAAAACTACTAGGTTGAGCATTGGAACGAAGGTAAAGGCTAACGTCTGCACTAGGAGGCGTATGTGGGCTCAAAATGACAAATGACTAAAAGCTGAACAACACACTTGCACTGTACTTTCAAAATGAACAACCTGGAACACACTAGCTCTCTCACTAAAATAATAATGAATACAGTAACTTGCTTCAGTGAGTTCACTGTTCCTACTTATTTCCAAGTATACTAATACTGTAAGTGTTTCATACTTAACATATATGACCTTTCAAAACACGTAAAGGCTGATTTGTTGGTTATCTAGGGGAAAAACAGAGTGGCTGCTGTCATTTACATGATGAACAAAATCACTGAAGTCCACTTGGTTTCCCCCCCCATCACAGAATTCCCCTTCCTCCTGTTTATGTGTACAGAGTCATTAAAGGGTTATTATTAAGCAAACAGTAGAGGGGTATCACAGTTCCTGCATAAGGAACCAGGGATATTGAAAGCACAAAGCCCCTTTAAGCTCATGACATGGCATGAATGTGGCTCATGGTATGGCAAAGAATCCCATCTTTAGGAGAAATCTGTTTTCCTCAGCTGTCGATGCCACTTCCAGTCATGTTTGCTTCTATTTACACGCTACCCGCAGAGTCCTTGGAGATTAGTGACTCTGTGCTGTTTCCCTGTTCTTGTTGAGCTTCATGAAAACTGCACTCAATAGCAATCAGTGTCCTAGGATCATCTAAATAGGAAGAGCAAATAGAACACAGTTAGTACTTTCTCTCTGTACGGTATTTGAGATTTGCTGCCTGATATTTTCTTAAAAATAAAGTTTGCCCTCTTATTTTTGTATCATTACCTGTTGGGGTCCTAATAATAGGGGTTTTCGATAGAGTTCTTTGCTTTTTCTCCTTTTTTTGTCCGTGATGAATTAGCACCGATGCAAGGATGATAAAGATGACCAGGCAAATCATAAATCCTCCGATGATCACAAATAACACTGGCCATGGCTGTTCTGATGTTTCTATTTTAAAACAGAAAGATGTATATTAGTGTTCATGAAAACAATCAGAAAAGCCAGTAAACTTTGAGCTTTGACATCCTTGCTCACCAGGTCTCTTTGATTTTAAAAGAGGTACGGTTTCCGTAGATGTTGTAGATAAAGGTGGAGTTGAAGGTGGTTTGCATATAATGTCAGAAGAAGCGTTTCCTTTGAAAACTATAACATGGCTCGGATCTTTACAGCTTCAGGTAAAGAGTATAAAAAGGATTAATTGGGTTTCGTTTTAAAAACAAAATGAGCAAGACAGTTCTAGAAACAAAGATCACTTACCTGGTACTCAAGGGTTTACAATTTTGATGAATTTTGTCATTAAAGGACCCATTAGGACAAGGACTGCAAGAACCTGTGAAGAGTGAGTTTAAGAGATTTTAAGCTGTTGTGTGATACTCCTAGTTTGCCATATGCAAGAATCGAATATTTACAGATTTACGTACGATATTTGTTAGGATAAAAGCCTTTGGCACACTTTTCCACACAGTAGGTACAGGGGTTGTCTCCACAGACCAGTTCTTTCGGACACTCACACTGAGTGTTGCTTTTGGGGGTGCAATCTTTTAAATGGACAAGAGCACCTGAAGGACAGAAATGAAAGTACTTGGTAAGTTTAGGCTGTTTGGGCTACAAAGAAAAGGTTTTGTTAGTCAATGCAATGAACATACCAACACACTGAGAGCAAATGTCACATTCTTTGGCCAAAGACTCTACAGTATATGTGTTGCTTTCACATGGAGTGCAGAGTTTTTTAGGATCTGGGCCACATCTTTTCACCAAACGATTCCCTGCAAGGAAATCCATACATGCAAAATCACAAATCGGAAAGCTTTGAACTTTTCTCCTGAAAGCATGCTCATTCTTGATTATCTGCGCAAGTAAATCATGACCAAAACTATGATGGCTGTGAGTAAGAAAAGTAGTCATAGCTGTAACATCGGTGAGTCGATCCAAATAGTCAGAGATAGCCATCCCAGATTGTGAATGAGTGGATTAATCAGTTGTATCAGCTAAGTGTTGTTGTGGGATTAGATGAGAAACCACTGAAACTATATGCGGTCGCATTCAGCCACCACAGAGAAACTCCCCAAAGCAGGAATTCTGCTTTATTGTTCTCTTTGTATTTACATCATTTTGATAGTTAAAGATTACAGAATGATTCATGCAAAAGAATAAATTCATTCAAACATTCTCAAAATTTGGATTTACCGCCTGTGCTTTCACACAGGTTGGCGTAAATAATGATTCCTGTGCAGAGTTCAACTGTCAAACCCGACACACATAATTAAGAAAAGCCATGGATAGACTTTAAACGACACATCTACAGTAAATCACAACACTATATTTACTGTTAAATGGGATTTCAATGCAAGTTTTACTGTCCAAAGCCTAGTGTCTGTTATATTCAGAAACAAAGCAAACAAATTATTGCAGTGTTCTTTGATTTTTCCACTTACCAGGATGGCATTCATCGCAGCAAACATCTTCATCACTTGGATGCCATTTTTTGCAGCCAACTTCAATGTCTCCAAGGATACACAAGAACCCCTGAGCGAGCAGACAGAGACCCATCACCCAGAAGATCCGAGCCATCCTGAAGTATCAGTTCCCAGTCTTCAGAGATAAAGATGAAATCCAAAAGATATTAAAGGAGATAAATTGAGAGAATTCTTGCTCTTATTGAATGAAGCTCTTTATCTAGATCAAACTTTTAATTCATATAAATTAGTGATTCCGCCTAATTAATTCCTGTGACTAAGATGAAGTTGCAGTCAAGCAGCTGTCTGAGTTGTAATCCTCTGTGCTCAAACATCCAGTCTGCTCACCACCAGCTGAACTTGCTTTACATAGTTTCTACTCGAAGGGGCGTGTCCATTGTGGTTCACCTCGCTAAATTGCAAGATAAAAAAGAAATGTTACAATTTTGAATGGCGGGTTTGAACATGTTTGCTTTCTTATATGAAGGCAAACTCGTCCCCTTCTGTGAAAGTATATTACAGTGATAAAGATATCAGTCTTTGTTAGAGTTTGAAAAGCAGAACAAAGAACTCAGATCACTGCAGATCAGCCTGCCGTGTTTAAGCTTGTAAAAGGAAAAGAATTCCTGATCATATTCTTTATCACCTTTATAACTTGGGTTAAAACAGTTTTTCACACGGATATTGTTTCACTGCATATCCTGTAACATGTGAAAAGTTCAATATGCAGTCATAGATCTTTTTGATATAGAAACTCCTACCATAGCAGGCTTTAACAGCAGGAATAAAAGCTTTCCCTTATTTAACTTGAAAGTTTCAACATTCCCATGGGAAAAACCTTAACCTTAAATGCATAAAGAGTTCTAAATTATAACTAAATCGGTTCTCAGATGAAAAGGCTCTTGTGTGCATCACTCATACCTCTTATCTAAATTATGGATACAATAGAAGGTATTAGTTAACCTGCCACTTGGAGTTCACCTAAGATTTTTCAGGAGATGTGACTCAGCTGTTACTTAGCTTTCTATTCCTCAATATCCCAGGAGAATAGTGATGGTCTGTGCAATAAACAGATAAGAGTTTTTTTTTTTTAAAGCAAAAGCCATGCATGCAGAGATACCGTCTCAAGGAAGCATCTTATAAAAGAACCTGTGGTGTGTTCTAAGATACTGGGGCTGATTACATGAAATGAATAGGCCCCTTAGATACCAGTCAGATAGCCTGGTGTAATTTTTTTATTCACACAGATTCCAGAATGGACTATGTTTTCACTTGTTACAATGATTATCCACAAAAGCATACATCAAACTACAGGTTGTGTTTAAGGTCTTGTCCCGTTTTCTTGATCATTATTTACTGAACTCATTTGACAAACATTTTACTACCTAAAAAAATGTCATACTTTATACCTAGAAAGAACTGTCTTAAACTTTTAGTTTAGAAGATAATTTAAATCTAAAAAGGTATGAAGTTTTTGAATCTGTTTCGTGCACATGGATTTTTCCCTTAATTGTTGCTGGGATACCTGAATTGCCCCATTACTCAACCATAAAGGAACACTCTGTTCTCTCTTTGAGTGTTTTGGTTCTTTCAAAAGTTTGCCAGCTTCCTCCCAAAGTCCAATCACATGACTGCTAGGTTTACCAGTCTCCTAACATGTATCTCCATATTATTCCAAGTACTGTATAGTCCCCTGCCTTCATGAAAAATACCAAATAGATCTAAAAAATGTTTCACACATAGTTGTTGTCTTTTTATACACAACACATCACACAGTTAGTCACATTAAATTTAGCATCATCCTGTTGAGGTATATAAAAAGAAAAACAACCTCTGCTCCTAACATTGTGTAACTGATTAATGCTGGAGGGCTCTGAAAAGTTACAAAACTTTCCAGCTTCTTTTTTAATCACAAACAAGCATTGTTTATTATTCACTTTGCCATGCTTTTAATTTCCTATGTTTTGCCGATAACAAAACTGAAATTAAAAGCTCAACATAAACCCCTATTCTTTTTAAAGTGAAAACTATTCATTGCTTGACTAACCAAATAAAATGTTTATCTATTTCCTCTGAAAAGAGAACTGCTTCCTTCCAGTAAGTGCCTCTAGTTTGGGAAAATTTACTGACTTATTGCGGCAGAAAAAACAGAAAAAGTTCTGGCTCATCCCAGCTCTCATGATCAGGCAAAGTGCCTTAATTGCATCACAACCTTTGTGTCATTTTCACAAAGTAATATGAACATAGAGCATTTCCCTGACCTTTAAAAATTGCTCTCATTTGACCTTCTAAAGTAACACACAAGTATTGATTCATCTCCCACCTTGTACAGATTACACAAATATATGATGTCAAAAGTCAACATGCCAACACACTTAGCCAAGAAACACCTCCTACACTTACCCCTAAACGCCCCAACCCAAAAACAGACTGCAACTATGAAGGGAATGTAACCCCCTCCTCTCCACAGCTAAATTAACATACATCTTGGGGAAGTACTCGTTTGGTAAGAAGCTGTAATATTTAGCCTGCTGGTAAATGATCGTCTGCATGTAGGTAGTGATAGTCTGTCAGCTACGATTGATAGAAATAGACAACTTCTTTTTTTGAGCTTTTAATTTCAATGAAGTGAACTTTTAAATAGGTCGTTTTTGATGTTCTGGAGTACTTTTTAATCTGCCTCTTCAGCAGAGGTACGAAATTGGGCTCTGGCGTCACTTCCTTCCTGAGCTCTGACGTCCCACTCGTGAGTGGGAGCGTGGAGTCACATTAACTAAATCTGTTTTGTGTGTGAAAGAGTGTGTGTGTGTATGTGTGGTTGGGGGGTCAAGCCGAACTGGGGGTCTGTCAGGCTGTGATGCGCTGTTTGAATAATGTGAAAGTAACGTCTGCCCACCCACTGGGAAAGTACACGTAGCGGTGCTGATGTTCGGAACTTCCACGCAGGGGGGTGTTAACGTGAACTGTCAAAGCAAACAAGATATTGATGACAAGTTTGGTGTTGTGGCGCGTTTTTCTTACCCACATTTTATCTACAGTCGGTTTCAGACGTTAAAACATTGAATGCAATGTTGCCTCCTTTTTTTTACCAACCGGTGATAACATATAGAAAATAAAACATTTTAATTTATTTTATATCACAGGGAAATAATCTCCCGTGACCTCAAACAAAATTGTTATAATTAGTTATTTGACTAGTTTCTTAACCCTCGATGTCTCCATCTAGTGGTGACAATACGCTTTTTTGGTCTTGTTAGACCCGTGAGGCGTGCTGTGGTTTCTGGAACCAATAAGATAAAATCTAATCCTTTAAGTCCTGAAAAATCATATTTGGGAATCCAATGTTGGTCCAGAACATTTGACAGATCGAGTAGATTTAGATCTGAGAATTTTGGAGGCCCTTCTATAGTCATGGTCAACCTATCCAGGGTGTTCTCTGAAACCCACACTGAGTGATGGAGATGCATGAAAGAGGGTATAAAAAAAATAAATGGATTAAGTGATGATAGAAAAATATGAGAAATTCTCAAAGGATGGCACGCAATTGGTCCTAGTGGAAAAGATATTGGGTCAAAGTGGACATCCTGCCTGGTATGAGATATTGCGGTCCGAACAAAAAGAAGCTGTAATGTGGTGTGTGATCTGATCATTTTGTATCAGAACCTACATTAACATCTTTAGCAATTCAAACTACAGTTTTATGTTTTTATTATTGCCAAATCACACAGGCTTTGATTCCTATACGTATTGATGAGCCTCGATCAGCTATGACTCTGGCAACATATTTTCCTTGGACCAGTTTTTACAACAACAGTGAGCCGAAAATATCTTTTAGGTTTTTGAGATGTTCTGATCCAGTTCCCAAATTGAATCATAACATCAAACTTGCCTCATTCTTTTTGAAGATACAGTGGTCATCACAGATCTCCTAAAGCAATAAGATGTTTTCAAGTAACAATATGCACATAATAAATGTTTGTAGTTGACTGTAGGACTAACTATAGCTCACTCTTACCTGAACCTTGGGGTGTCCCATTAACAAAATGACCTTCTTGTGTTTCAGAGGGGCATTTTATCTTAAATATGTGTGCAGTCCAATGCACCTATAACATTGGGGAATCCTGGATCAAAAAAATGAAAAAATAAGTAGTTCACCAGTGTTTTGTGATGTACTCCAATTCACGTTACCTACAATATTGTAGAATCCCTACTTGATGTAGTTCATTTTCTATGGCCAGAAAAAGGTTATAAAGCTGTGCATATTATCCTTTCAATGCCAAAAGAGACACTTTTATTGCTACAGTAAATTGTGGCTTTGCTAAGATTTTCAGCACATCCTACTGTATACAGGAACATACAACTAAATTCTTCCCAACACAGATCCTCTGTGTAATGGTCAAGGCCTGGTTTCGTTTGGTGCGTTGCTGAATCTTGTCATAATAGTAGTCCATACATTCAGTGGATTTTATCCCCAGAAAAGTGGTGATTCTCCTCCAGATAATTGAGAAAAATGTAAAAATGGACACACCATTGTAAAGGACAATACATGCGTTTAGAGTTACTTTTATAGCCTGACTTAATGGACAACATGTTTTCTTATTTAACTATTTATCTAGTCCCATCAACACATGTGATGGTCTGTTAAAGGCCTTTCTGTCAAACTTACAACAATGTTCTTAGAAAACACAATCCAACAGTAACAATGTCTACATGTATAATTAAACAATAATGCTATAGGCGCTCATCGTAATGTTAAAATATATATAGAGTACTTCACTAAATAACAATATATATTACTGGTGTTTTAATGCAGGCTAATAAAAAATACACACAAAAAAAAAACATAAGAAAACAGAACAACTGACAAAACCCATTGGTTTCTGATCTGTTTGAAGCTGACTCAGCAAACACCAGGATTAACTCAACCAGGCTGTAAACCTGGTCTGGAATAAGCTAGTTGCATAGAATAAACCATCATGATAATTTATGTCACCGCTTTCGCAAAAATAAGTCCATGTTTAAATAAGCCAGATTGCCTGTAAATTGATGGCTTAATCCATTACCTTGGTTTTTGTTAAACAGTCCTCTGCCGATTCAGTTATAAATAATGAAATAACACAAACAAAATCTCTGTAAACCTTGCTTTTATTTAGCAGTTAGTCTTTATCATATTTTTACTAAACCCCAAACTAATTGTATTTGTCTGAACTTGCTTTTAACTCATTCAGACGATGACGTTTTAGTTTTGATACATTTAGGAAACAGAAAACAAAGTCTGTTATTGCAGCAAAAACATGTTTCTTTTTCATCACAAACCAATTGATTGGAACATAAACAATCCTCAAGGTAGAATAGTTTTCCAATGACGAACTACGATGGCGAAGCACGGAGTTGTTATTGGTCATGAGTTTTTCCAGTGATTTGTTTTTCATGGGCAGATCAACAAGATTAAAGGACACAACATCTGACAATAAAGACAAACTGTGGAACAGATATATTTTTAATTCTTATATATAATAAATTTCTATGTACATTTTATTTTTCTTTTGTAATGAAACAAAATAAAAGAAAAAGCTTTGATTGAAAACAGTGTTTCATACTTAAAGGGAGAGACAAAATAGGAAAGTGCTCGTAAAATTAGAGTGTTATTTCCCTGTTGTATTTATTCCTTAAGTAGATACAACAGGGGTTGGCCGTTGTTTTGCAAGGGAATGGTTTTGCTGTTGGCCAGGATTCCCCTTGAAGTTAATGTAAACTGACATGAAAATGAGAAAAAAATTATGGTGATCACACACACACAAAAAGTGGCATTATAAAGAGGTCTGACATAATGGGGAAATATCCAGTACACAACATGAGGCCTTGTTTTCCTTCCCACTGAATTTTTATGATGCTGGCACTCACTATGAACAAACCAGTTTGACACCTTTAAGTCTAATAGTTGTGCTTATATGTTTTCTAATGTGTTGTGTGCAAATCAAAGTGTTGTCAGCTCAGCTAGTCAGCTCACCTGATGGGAATAGAGTTACATTTGATATAAAGTCTACACTCCCCTGACAAAGAGCCAGGTTTCAGTGATTTAGAAAAAAAGTATGATCAACAACTACCAAACTTTTTCCAACTTTAATATAACATACGTCCTTAACACTTCAAGCTTAAAGGCTCAACCACTTGCATACGTGTGTCCACCCTAGAACCAATACTTTGTTGATGCATCTTTTACTGTTTAATCTTCTTTCGCAGTGGTGAATCAGCATCTTCACTACGATTTGTCTACTTTTCTTTGTGAAAGTTTTTTAACTCTTTCAAATTCCAAAGAAATTTCTTCTTCAAAGCTTTCTTTAGATTACACCCCCTCCCTGTCAGATTTTTTGGCCCAGCCGTTCTAAATTTTCCTAGGGTGAAGCTAATATTTGACTTCGATGTATGCTTAAACTCAGAACATGTAAAAAAAGGTAAATCCTCCTTTAGGTTTTTGAACAGACACCTGTTTAGGATCAAACTGACTATTGTATCAAACTGCAAATGGGTTTTAGTGTACAGCTGTGTTTTTCACTGTTATTTAGATCTAGAAATTGTGGCTAAAGTTTATTTGATTTCATTCATCAAATGTTGGGTAGATTCACTGAATGTTTTGATGTGTCTTCCATCTTTCAAGCCTTAAGCAAGACACGTTAAAACACAGGACATTGTTTTCATATGTAAAACAGCATCTTCCAAGTTACTGTTGGGTTCTTGGCAGCCTTCTCCAAACCTGTTTCTGTTTTTTCCATTGTGGAGAAATCCAGCTTTAGTATTATTCCATTAATTCTTCAACAACTACCAACGTCAGAGGGTTATACAGACTATGTGGTTCAACAAAGTGTTAGTTTAAGGCTGTTCACACTTATGCAACCAGGCTGTTGTTTTTAAGGCATTTTAACATGTATATTTCCCCTCTTAACATATTTGTCTTACTTTTGAATAATAAAGAGGAAATATTTTAAATTAAAGAAAGAAAATGTTCCACAAAAGATATTGATCAAAACCCTGCCATTTATCAGAGGGGTGATGAGTTTTTATATCCACAGTGATAGTGAATAGCTGAGAGAGCAGGAAGTGGCCTCTGACACACAAATGATGATGTCTGATTGTCTGTCAGGGAGCCGGAGGAGACAAACTGTGACGACATCATCAACGCAACAAGACCACATAAATAACATCACAAAATCATCCAGTGTACAAATTTATCCTTTAGAACATTGGCAAGACGGAACCTCCTTCCTCTGGTTTAGTTAATACTTTAAATAAAATGAAATTATAACATTTCTTTAAAGCAGTTAAGATCTGCACTAAGCAGCCTTTGTTGAAACTGGTAGCACACGATGGGCTTTTCCTCCTGAAGCTGAAGAGATCCACAGATCTGGGTTAGTGTTGGCAAGTAAGAGCTTGGACAAGCTGCTGGCAAAGCCCCAGAAACGGTGGAGAAAGGAGCTTAGGAGTTTTGGACAACACAAGTATGAGTCCAGAGTTTTCAGTCTGGGTCTGGGGGATTGAGATCCAGTTCCAGCCTAGTTAAAGGTCTTGCTGAACAGATTATATCCAAGATATACCCGAGAATGTCTGCATGGCAGCTTCAAAGACGTCACCACACCAAACAGCACTCAAGTTTCACAAACTGTACATGTCTGTAAAAAAAAGGGGGCTTTCAGGTGGAGCACCTGTGCTTGCGAGTGAGACGAATCCTTCCTTTGTGCTAAAGCGGCCTGTATTCCTTTCTGTGGACATCGTAGGTAGAGCAGAGGACTACAGAGGGGGCCAGGTAGTATCTACATTCTGAACTTAGGGGTGCTCAAAAGACTGAGGAGAAAGAAGAAAAAGATGCAAGTGAGTTCTGGGAGGATTGTTTTGTGCTCACTGTGTTTTCAAAGGCACTGTTCTGTCACATGATGTCCACAAAGAACTCACAGGGGTTGCCCATGGCGTGCTGGAACGACTGCCGGCTGGCGGTGAGCTCAGGAGGAACAGTCGCTAGCTCCCTCCCAGGGGGGGCTCCAGGGGGTGTGCTACTGCTCACTGAGGTTTTGGGGGCAAGGCGAGCTAGACAATATGGAGGAGGTAAGCCTGGAGGGCCGTAGGAGGAGGCGTGGCTTCTCTCGCTCTGCGTGCAGGAGCCCGGCCCCGGCTGGGTGTAGGGAGTGTGGCTATAAGTGAAGGAGGGGTGGTTGTTCTGGGACAGCGAGTGGCTCCTGTGCGAGTGACTGTGACTGAGGCTGGACCTAGCATGGCTGTGATGGCTCATCTGACTGGTGGACCTGTCCCCTCGCTTTCCTCCGCGGAAGCCCGACTCGGATTCGCAGCACGTCGTCTTCTGCGCCTTCTCCTGTGGGGAGCGTCTGTCTTTGCCTGCGCTGGGGTTCGATCCACTGCTTCGGCTTCCTGTTGACAACAAAGAAAAAAAAAAGAAGAAAAATAAGAAAAAAAAATGTTGAATCAGTTGGGCCTTTTGCAGCATTTGCAGAGTCAACCCAAAAACATTCTGTGAGCAGCTGTAACCAATCAGACAGAGCTGACTCAGAACCAGAAACTGATTGAAGGAAAAAAGTAAAAGGTCACACATTAAACAACAGCTTAACAGAGTTTTTGTTAACTGTAACTCTAAAACTGATATAAAAGGCCCCCAAATAAATATATTAAAGCTCTTTGTTTAAGATGTGACCAAATTGTTTCTTATGCAATCTAGAAAAGAGTCACCATTCAGGAAACATGATTGCAACGATTAAGTCAAAGATCAACCACAAGAATCACAATCATATATTGATATTTCTACAATCACTAAAACATACACAGCTAATACAGAGCTTTGGACAAATATTCATACCACTTGAATTTTTTTAATATACTGTTACACTGGCTACTAAAGACCTTATTGTATTTTATTATTACAGTGGTAAATGGTTTTTAGAACCCATTGTCTGAAAATGCTAAAAATTTGGCGCAACTGCACCTTTCAAGACATGGCTTCCCACCTTAACTGAGAGCCTGGACAAGTATAACATCAATCAAAGAAGGTAACTCTGGAGGAGCTGCAACCATTCAGAACTCAGGTGAGAGACTCAATCATCATAACAGCTATTAGTAGGTATTTACTTTAGAAATCCAGCAAGAATGGGTGAAAATGAAAGCCAAAAAAGCAAACAGGGTGGCTTCAGGTCCAGACCTTGAGAGCCACTGTCCTATAACTTCTAATTTGATCCCTGTTCCAAAACACTTGGGTCTAACAGCTGAATAACCTCATCAGCATGACACAAAGTTCTGCTGTGGCCTTTTACTGAGTGACTCGGTGAGTCAGAACAGTGCTGCGTCTAAAGGTTTCTCAACAAAGGCTCTGAAGCACCAGAGGTGGAGACACCTGCTGCAAAAAACGTTTTCTAATTAGATGAGATTAAAAATTCCTGTTTTCGTCAAAAGAAAACACTTTGTGAGCCAATTAATCCTAATGAGCTATTTTGAAAAGAACAATGGGCAAGAAATTCATTCTCTAGAAAACAAAAGCTGATAGAAACATAGAAACACACTAGACTCCTCTCAATACTGTAATTGGAGCAAAAAGGGTTCTGAAGCTGAGCTTCTCAGTGAACACCTTGAATACTGGAAACCCTTTATCAGTTATGTTCTACTTAGTGCTATTTTAGCAGATAATATCTTTTTTCTCTCTCTCTCTCGGTGTAACGCAACCTGGAAAAAGTCCAAGTGGTTTGAATACATTTGCAAGCTACTGTACTTATGAACACGATACACCAGCATCAGAAAAACGTGTATTGGTAACATTACACAAACACCTATTAGTCATTTTTCAAACAGGCAGCGTCATTACTATTGTGCTGTCTGATGGAGGTGTAACAAATGTTGCAAAACACACATTTCAACTTTGCAATGAGCCCAACAGTACTGAGTAAAAAAGGTGCATGATTGTACCCTATGAACACAAGCCTTAAGATTGATCATCCTGTATCATGCACCTCCCAGCACAGTACAAACACATGCCCAAAAGTGCAGCGGAGGAGAGTCGGCTGTTAGGACTACACAGGGACAACAAAAAAAAAACAAAAATCATGGGGCTGGCAAAGGATGGAGGGGAGAGAAAAGGAGAAACCTTAAAGCTGCGGTACAATAGGTGGAGAATGCTGAGTGCAGGATGAAGAGATGAGACCACAGAGGAAGAGTGAAACTGGATGGTGAGTGAAAAGAAGAGATCAGCATAGGAGGAGGAGAGGGGGGTTAGCAGGCTTACCGGTTCCCCCAGTGTCCTGGGACTACCTCCTCCTTCAGTCTACCGTAGCCCAGCAGAAACAGAGGGAACAACAGAATTACACACACCTCCCAGGCCAGATGTCCCCACACTGACTGACATTCTGAACCTGCTCCATTACCATTGAACTAACACACATTGTCATTTCCTTTTTTATCCAGCTTAATAAAATGGATGGCTTATATTCCAATAAAAAGGATCACATGCAAATAATTGAAGAAACTGGGTTCTACTTCAAAAGCATCTTTTTTTTAAATCTATTTCCTCACAAAGATTGGTGAAAAGAATGGCTGAAAGCAAGATATGGATGAGTCACTCACAATGATGAAAACACAAATTGATAGCTTAACCAAACTGCTCAGTTTAACACCCCCCCCCCCCCCCATCTTTCTTTCACTGTCCTTCAAAGCAAAAACCATGCAGAACCGTCACATGAAGACCTTAAATAAAATGACAAAAAGATCATCTGAAAGCTTAGAGAAGGAGATGGGTCTGCTTGTGATTCCGAATCACATGGCTGATCAGATGTCTTTTAGCATTTGCACACACCCAGTACTGCAGAGCTATCCACTGCGTGACTCAACGTGTTCATGACTGACCTTCACGTCAACAGGATGTGTTTTAGGAGACACAAACTCAATGATGGAGAATTAAATCCAGAGCAAAGGGCCAGAACAGCTAACTTTACGAGTCATACTCTGCTAACACTGATGTCTTGGGACACAGACGGTTTGATGCCATTTTTGAGTCAGATTACATTAATTCATGATTTGCTGATGGAAAACCAGGGAGCCCGTCTTGCGCCCTCCTCGCTGCTCACCCTCACTGTGTTGGCTGCCGGCGCTCCCGCTGTGGAAACTGTGGCACGGGTCAGAGTATCCTGGTGGGAAGCAGGGGGGCGCGGATGGAAAAGGAGGGTATGGGAATGGCTGCCCGCCCAGAGGCCAAGGGTTGGTGGTGGGAGGTAGTGGTGCTAAAGTGTCCTGCTCTGAACCTCCACCACTGGATCCCTCATTCAAATTTAGAGAGGCCATGTCTTAAAGAGGAAGAAAGGCATCAAATGAGCATAGAAAAATATAACAGAAGATACAAACTGTTAATACAGAAACTAAATGTATATACTTTGGCAGAGGTCCCCGAATGTGTAGTAGCACTGTTCAGAGAAGGTGATTTTGTTGACTGTGTGTCTCAGGTAGCCATGTTTCAGTAGACTGCTGGCGTATTTCCTTGCATCTCGCCGATCCTTAAAGCCCTCTACTCTGGAGTAAAGCCAGTCCACCACATCAGCACCTAAACACAGCAACACACATATTTAAGGTGCCCCAGCTGGGACAGAGAAAAACTGCTCACGCAACAAAATGACTCGAGAAAATACAAGCAAGCACAATGTGCAAGCACTACGGTAATACTATCCCACCTCAGAAAAGGCACCAATTTAGAGTGCTGCGTATACCCACTGCAGTTCAGTGTGACTTACAGTAAACTGCCTTTAAAACCACAAAAGTGTGTGCTTGCAACATTTTGCATTGCTAAGCTTTCCTCACCTATGACGGCATTAGCGATGGTGATCTTCAGCCACATCCTGTCCCGTATCTCCAGGCCTGAGTCAGGAAGCTGCATCACCTTTACAATGGTTGCCATGTCTGTTTTTCCAACAGACAGAGGCAGGTCATCGAATTCTGAGGCCAAGGAGGAACGATGAAAATAATCTATCAGAATTTGAAAGATTTCTCAAAATGTTGTCATGCAGAGGTGCCTTTACCATAGTGTGGATATGGTCCAGTAAGGGCTGTGGTGTGAGAAATCCAGGCTGCAGGGTCGATGGGTCTCACTGGCTCCGCTGAGCACAATCAGCAAACAGTGTAAATAATAACTAACAAGCTCAAAGTAACAGACACTAACATTGTAGAATTCGAATTTCATCAGTTAGATGTAGTAACTTGTATTTACACCCCTTTTTCAAATTTTGTCACAATGCAACTACAAACTTGTATATATTTTGTTGGAATGTTAAGTATTAGACCACCATAATAAGATTAAAAGACACAGCACACAGATCAGGGATAAAAATCTGGTGATGTGAAAACATTTTATGCAGCACCGTTCAGTCAAACATTTGAAGATGGGAGAGTGGCACAACTGCAAACCTATAAAGACTTGGCTGTCCACCTAGACTGTCACACCAGGCAAGGGACGCATTAATCAGAGGAGCAGCCAAGGGGCTCATGTTTACTCTGTATATAGAAACATTATTTAAAATAAAACTAACAAACCTGAAAACCATGCATTATTTTCCTTCCACTTCAGTTATGCTATGATTTGTACATTGAGGTTGAATGGACTGTTTGGTTGTAATGTGACAAAATGAAGAAGTGTGTATACTTATGACAGAAATGCATCATCACCACCCCCAACATGACTGAGATAGCTCTTACCACGTGGGATAGTAAAGTAACTTCTTGGAGATGGATCCCAACACTTGGCAACAGTAAGACTAATGGGACTAAAAAAAAAAGAGGTTAAGAATAAATAAATGAAGAAAAAACCCACAGAATTCTGCATTTGTGTTGCAAAAATTTAACATACATAAAACAGAGGAGTATGGAGAGATAAAAGATCCAGGAGAAAGGCTTCATTAATTCAAATGAAGCAACAGGTATCAATGTCTGCATACTGGTCCTCTTTGCATACAAATTACCTCATTAATTAAATGCTTTTTAAAATGCATTTCAATAATTAGTTGAAGTATAGCAACATGCAAATTGTAGATTTCACTATGAATGTTCTATATAAGTGTGCAAACTTTGATGATGTATCAACTAAAAGCTCCCTTCATATTTCTTGTTCTAGTAAAATGAAAAGGAAAATCAATCTCTTACTGCTGCTAATTTAATGTAGACTGAAATTAAAGAATCACAAATTCATATATAGAACATTTATGGAAAAATCAAGATGCTGAAATTACTTACAATTCCTATAAACCAAAGTTAACTGAAGTTTTTTGTGTGTTCATGCCTAGATTTTTCTTTTTAGGGTCATAGTGTCAAGGAAACTGTAATTAGTGTTTCTGGTTTCCAAAGAGTATAAACACGGTGGGACACAGAGAAATATTTCACTTATCCATCCGTAAAAAAAAAAAAAAACAAGAAAAAAGCATAAGAAAAAAGTTATGAGAATATTTCACTAAAGGCAGGCTAAGGTGTAATGATCTTGATGAATAAGGAGATGGTTACAAAAAAAAACTGCTTAGTTGAATTTTCCCTTCCACTACAGGCAGACATTGATGAGAAAGTTTCAAGCATCTGGAACTTGAACAAACCCCAGAATCAAGTTAACTTTCTCACAGTGCACAAAAAACTACAGGATTAAAGGGAAGATGAAATAATTAAAGGCTTTAAAAAAAAACTTAACAAAAGGGTATGTATTTAGCCTAAATCTGCTGAAAGCCTAAGTATTGAAAAATCACAAAATGTGACAATCTGTCCTGCTGACGTTAAAGTATTTACAATCTTTAGAAGAAAAATTCTGTGATAAAGTAAATCCTCTGGAACATGTTAAACTAAATGGAGTAATTAAAGTGGAATATAAGAAAGCACAAACAGGACAGTCTGCAGATATCTTTTCAAATGGTTACTGGTCTGAGTGACTTTAATGTTCTTACCCAGTTTTAGAAACTATCTCTCTCAGGATCCTCACAGCATCATCGTTGCTCATGTTCTCAAAATTTACATCGTTTACCTGGTTCACATACAGAAACATTAAGGTTAGGTGTGGGTTTTCGACCCTTAATATATTTTTTAATGTTTGCATTGCTCATTGCAGGCAGACAAATGTCTCAGATGTCATTTTTCTTACATTCATTTCTACAAAGCTACAGGGCCTTCCATTTCGAATAAATCCTAAACCTTTTTGTATGCAATGTACATAAATGCAGCGATGACAAAAAATGCAATTAGCCCTTCACGTGCCTCATACGATGTTTAACAATAGAACTATGACACAGAGATCAAAAGACCACACAGAGGAAAATTTCAGCATAAAAGTCTAGTGACGGAAGTGAATAAGATGTGGTTATTGACGTGCTTCAGAAACCACAGACAAAGAAACACTCGTGTCTTCTAGGCTCTTTTGTGACGCACCAAGAGTGATAGCTAAAAAAGTCATCCTTAGTCATAGAAACGCCGGTATTTATCATCATTTTGCACTTCTTGACAAAAATTTGTAAAACTAAGAGCATACCTGCAGAAGCATATCTCCTGGTTCTATTCTGCCATCAGCAGCCACAGCTCCTCCCTTCATGATGGAGCCGATGTAAATGCCGCCGTCTCCCCTGTCATTACTCTGACCTACAATACTGATGCCCAGAAAGTTGTATTTTTCTGCAACAACCAAAATTGACACAAGTATGAATAAAAAGAAGTGCATTCTCTTGGAGGGAAAAAAAAGGCAAAGTACACAACCCATTTTACCCATGTTGAGTGTAACAGTGATGATGTTGAGGCTCATAGTGGAGTCTGTGATACTGCTGAAGGATGAAGACTAGAAAGGGCAGAGGAGGTTTGCAGTAAGAACATGGTAAATAAAAAGCGGCATGAAGTCTATATCAATCAGCTCTCTCATCTGTTTCCGCTGCTCGGTGTCAGCGTTTATTTGTGCTCAGGCAGTGATGAGACTTTGAAGTGTGTACCCGGTCTATCTTGGCCATTTTGTGCCTCCGTCTGCGCCGCTTGTGTCTGCGCATGAGTTGTGAAGAAGAACTCTGTTCTGTGGAGCTACTGAGTCTGAAACACAAAGAAGGAAAACAGGAGATCAAAAAGAGTAGGAGAGGAAAAGTTGGAAGGAGCAGATTAAACCCAAGGTCGAGGTAAAACCATCACAACCATCACAAGGGGACATGGAGACATACCGGATAATTAAACATGCAACATCCAAGATCTTTTATTTTGATTTTAGGAGGAAGTAAGAGGACCAGGAAATAATACAGGAACTTCACTTGAAGAACTTGTACAACCCATGCAGACCCTAGGACTTTCTTGTTGCAAGGTAACGGCAGTACAGTGGTCACCATGTGATAAATCAAAATCAGCAGCAGAAATTAAAATCTTTCTTTACTCATCGATATTGCATGATAAAAGGTTAGAAATAATCAGAGTAATTAAAAAAGCGATAGAAAAAATCAGCTATCCAAACCAAAGCTGCTCGGATGAAAATGTAATTAAGCAACATGTTACAACATGAGTTAGCTGTGAATAAAGATAGTTTTTTGACATTTAAGCTCATTTCAACTAGTCAAACCATCATTGTTGACTGTCATATAGCATTACAAAAAAATCACTAAAATGGAACCTAACGGACAACACAAGTTATCTAAATAATTTAAGGAATAAAGCAGAAACAAAGCCATTAGAGTTTAGCTGTCTGGAAGTGCTAATACGTTTCTCTGTTATAAACAAATAGAGAAAACATGGAGTGTTAGTGAACCTTCAAACAGAGTGACTAATTACCAAAATGACAAAAACAACAACGCATCAACTACTCTAACGCATGGTAATAAAAGAACCAAGCACGGCATCTAGAGCAGGCCACAGCTGTCCTAGTAAGATCAGTGTTTATGACTCAGCCATAAGAAAGAGGTCGAGTTAAAAATGGCATCTAGTTTCAAGAGGAACACCACTGCGGGGGGGGGGGGGGGGGGGGGGGGGGGG
>JAUZNJ010112919.1:0-17500 GCA_034780135.1 Jordanella pulchra | reverse complement strand
CCCCCCCCCCCCCCCCCCCCCCCCCCCAAAAAAAAAAAAAAAAAAAAAAGAACTGACTCCTATTGACCATCTTGCTGATCCTTGTGAGTTTTTGGAAAATACTCTGAGGACTGGAGAAAGAAACGGGTAACTTCTGGAAGGTATGAACCCAGTAACATTTCATGCAAAAGTAAGAGAACTTCAGAAAAAAACACATATAGACAGTCAAGCATGGATGGTGGCAGTGGGAAGGTTTAGGCCTGCTATTGCTTTAGAGCTCAACAGTTTGCTGTAGTTGATGGAGGATAATGATCTGAATGAAGAGCGCTACCAGGTTCACTTCTGAATAGCTACGAAAAAAGTCCAAAAAGTCCTCCAGCGAGGTACATTCCTCCACTTTGTTGTGCTGCCTTTCGCACAGAAACTTAGGTTTGGAGGGCAACTACTTTTTATACTGAACCAGGTTGGTTTGTAAAGCTTTTACTCTATAAAATTAAATCATTTATCAATTATTTAGAAAATAACATTCTATTGTAGTTATCTTTGTCTAATATTAATTTCTGCTTGATCACAAAAAGAAGCAAAAAAGCCAACTTTAATAAAGTGTCAGCACAATTTTTTTATTTTTTAGGGGCTTAGAAGTATAAATGTTTTAAAGTAAGGTAGTACGTTACCTGCTGGCATCCTCATCCTCTTCACTGTCTACAAAAGAGCTGGACTCCAACTCGCTGCTCATTACTGAGGCACTGTCGTAACCCATGGCCGAGTCCCTCGCTGTACGCTCGGATTTAGAGTGACCGTTGATGCGAGGGACTGCAGAGAAAGAGAGGGCAGAAGAGCTGTGAGTCAGACGTTGTGGTCATGTTGATCTCTGTGGGCTTGGATCAAAGGGAGAAGGAAAACACAAAGGGGGGGATTAGGGTGGTGAGAAATCTAGATTTGCAAGAGGAGAGGCTTTAACCTACAGCACTAAGAATGCAAACATAAATGGAAGCCGGAAATGCAAAGCTTAGATGAATTCTTGCCCTGATCCATACGTACATTGCCTTTGACGTGGTACTGTCTCAGGGTAACAGCGGATCTGCTGGAAAGGTGTCATAAGGCGAAAACGGCGTGGCTGCCTCTGTTTTCGCCTTGAGCAACCAAAACATTCCAGCAACGCAGGGGTTTCCATGACGAGCTCCACCCTTACGTAAGCTGAGCTACTGCACATGAGCAGCGCCAGGTGTCTCACCCAGACATATTTCTCTCTACCGCCAGAGAAAACAAAAACAAAACACAAAAACAAACCAAAAAACCCCACAAATGAACAGGTTCAAGGAGACAGCCTGAAAATCTGTGTGTTTATGGTGCCAGTCGCTCTCTAAGCCTCAGCCCACCAGCTGTCTGCTCACAGCCTTCACAGCTTATCTACAATGGAGACAGGGACAGTAAGAGAGAATAAGCAGAAAGTCGTCCAAACACAAGAGAGAATTTTAAGGCTGTTGCTTTTCAACTAAAGAAAGCGCCAAACTTTCAATGATAACCATTTTCATTTAAAACTGTGAGATGTTCTTCAATCAAATGTCAATATTTCACCATTCAAATTTAACTAACAGAAAATGAAGTTTGACAATCTAATCTAATTTATCATTTTGATATATTTTAAAATAAAAGAAACATGATATATAACAAATTAAATAAAGATAATTACTCTTAAATACTGGAAATGTACCCTGAGCGTTTAATGTGACAAGACCTCACCTCATCGACAGTCCATCCAAAGTGACAAAGTGAGAAAATGTTTTCCTCCTCCCACCCGAGCTCCTCATATGTCACGCAACTATACAGTAGCCCCTAACACTAATCCACCTCTAACCAATCGGATGACAGGATTCTACCAGACACCATCAGACAACATTGGTTTGGGGATTTGAGAAGACGTTGGATCGTTTCCCCTCTTTCTTCAGGTAGAAACAACTCCATATGAGCTTGAATATTTAAATACCACTTAAATCCTAAAATAAAAAAAAACACAAGATTCTATTAAAGAAAAACAGAGGTTTAATTTCAGCGGCTATTTTTTTCTGCTTTCTGTTAATACTTTAATACTGGAATAAGTACTTTGGCTTTGCTGTATCTTCTTTGACCTCAATCCAGACAGCAGAGGGAACATCATTACAGTTAATGTGACAGAAACACTCTCAATGCTGTTTTTTCCTTTCTCCTAATCTGGGATGGTGGTCTTAAAAACCTGCTTTCTCCTCCTGATTCCTTGTTCTCCTTCGGATCAGATACATCCTGAAACCATGGTTCTTTCACATTATTTTTGGACGCAATATAAAATTCAAAATTTTCTTTTTAAAATAAACACCCGCAAGATCCAGAAACTGGAAGAAAGGAATATAAAAAGGAACAAAGTAAGGACTGGGAGAGGAGGGAAATAATTTATGGCAAAAAGAAGGAGGGACAGGAAAGAGCAAAGGAAAGACATAAAGAAGGAAGGGTGAAGGACTAAAGGGAGGAAGGAGGGACACACGGAAGGAAAGAAAAATGAAAGAAGGGTCCCAAGATGGCGTGAAAGGAAGAACATGTGGAAAAGCAGCCTGCAATGGCATAAGCAAAGAAGGAAAAAACATGTGGCTGAAAACAAGGAAGGAAGGAAGGTGAAGAGTAATGTCATTAAAGTTGAGAATGAAGGACACAATGAAGTAGGACAGGAAGGAAAGGAGATAGGACACAGAAAGGAATGACACAAAGGATATAGGTAGAAAAGAAGAGAAAAAAGCATTGAAGGCAAATAAAAGCACTGAAGGAAGAACCAAAGGGAGGGGGGGGAATAGGACAGAATATTCAGACTAAGGTATAGGTTATAATTCTGAAAATAAACAAAAACTGTATTACTCCAAACTCTTTTTTTATTATCTTTCCATACTTTTACACAGCCTTAAAATGTCAGACTTCTCCAGACTGTGTAAATGATCTGTGAAAATGTCAGCTGCTGCATTTTTCATTTTTAAATGTAAAGGGATACATTTGCTGTGGTTAAACACTGTAAAACAGCAATCACTCAATCTGAGGAAGAATCACCTAAAGCATGAGGATAAGGTGTCAGGGAAATTCCTGCTGCTTATGATGATCACGATGCTGGAGGCAGCAAGACAGCAAGGCGGAGCCGTGTGACTTCCTTCTTCATATGACTTCACATCCAGTCCTTCACACTGAACTAAATTAAATTACATTTCACCAGGCCATGTTCGCCAGATTTATGAGCTGCTGAGCTGCTGGTGAGCCCTAAGGGGCCATCCTGGCTCCCTCTGCTGGTTTCATTTAATTAGCTCTAACAAACTTACAGGCAATAAGGGGCAGCAAGACGGAAAGAGGGGCTTATAGGATATGTCCCATACGTAATCGAACTGGGGGACAAAGGAAGAAGCCTGGTTTGTATTTTTCTTGTTTATATCTCACCCCAAAAAAACCAAAGCCAAAATAGCAGATGCTCAATACACTTGTAGCAGCCGTGATAAAGAATATGCTGCCAAATCAAGATCCAAAAAACAAGATCCACAGGAATACAAACAAACACTGGAGATAAGGGGCCTCTGAAGAAGTATTCATATATGCAAAGAGGAAAGACAAAAAAAAATTTATTTTTCTGTTTTTTAAATAAAAACTACATCTAAGAAGTGAAGTGCATTTCTAATGATACCAAACTCGACTTTATGTTTTGTGGAGCAATCCTTACTTGAGGTGTTTCTACGTGTTTTATAAATTTACAAAAGAAGATTTCTGCCTACATTCAGTATTAACTTGTAAGTTTTTACTATTTTAAGATTATGTCTTTATTTGATCCTTATCATGATAAAAAGTAAACAAGTATTTCTATTGGATGTTCTAGTTTCGTATGTGTCAGTTGAGTTTAACACCAAAGAAGAGCTAATTAATTTCTTGGATAGTTGTGCACTGTGGCTTTAGGAGGACATCCAGATGTCATACAGAAAAAAGTGGACATTGTTTTAGCTGTGGAGCTGCACGGTTTTCTTATCGTTTCTTGGATGTTAACATGTTATCCAGCAAAGGAGCATAAACTGGAATCTATGTGTTTTTGCTTATGTGACATGAATGTAATAAACCACCTCTTTACTTTCCTACAAACCAAGACTGTGTGGGACACGATCATTTAACAACATGAGAAACACGTGCAGGCCACGGCAACAACAAGAAAGAGGTCGAGTTAAAAAGCTTTGAGCTCAATCAGTTCAACATATTCAACATAGAAACATATTTTCTGCCGAGATTGCATTCAAGTATATCCATCCCCCCATCAATTCTGACCCAACTCCCTTGTCCCTGCTGCAGAGAATCATCCCCACAGCAGCAGCCACCACCATGTTTTTCAGTGGAGAAGGTGCATGCATGGTGAGATGCTAAAAGATCAATTTAAATCTCATCTAACATTGGCGTTTTCTTCCATCTATGTATTTATTGTGTCCTATACATAGTTTGAGACAAGCTTTATACAGAACTTCTTAAAGGGGAAAACTTGGTGAGCAGCTTTAGGTCTTGCTACTTTTTAACATGGATCAGATTTAAAGAAATGCAGGAATAATAATGTCCAAAGTAGTTGATCTCTACAGCTTGCCCAGAGTTACCATCAGTCTCTCGGCTCCTTTAATTAATGCGCTCCTTGTCTAGCTTGTCAGTTGACGTGGATAACCGAGTCTTGGTTGGGTTTGCAGGTGTGCCACACTCCTTTTTTTCCTTCATCATTTTTTTCATATATGCAGGACTTATTTTATAACTTGTTCCTGTTTTAAACTTGTCTAAAACTATATCCTAGACACCTCAGTTGTGTTCCTAAGACTTTATGCTGTTTGTTCAGCAAGTTTCTCTAAAACACTCTGAAGACCTTCTCTCAGTTTTGGAGTTCCTACGGTTAGTTACACACATATGGACTCTATTTCGTACAGAGGTTAGGTAACATCTAAATGCACTGGTCTTTATTTCAAGGTATAAGATCAAATAAGTGGAATAAAATGTAAGCTGCAATTTTTAGATTTATTAAAACTGCTGTAGTTTTTTTTTCTATCCATTTTTACAATTATCCTCTACATTTCTTCTTCGCTGTATAAAATTCCAATAAAATACACAGAAAAATGTAGTAATAAATGAAAAACAACATTTAAGAATATGGCTGAACGTGATTTCAGCATATGAGAGCCCTTTCTACAACCCCAAACTGACGCTGAGCTCTGTTACACTAATTGCACCACATGAATTAATGAGTATTCGGTTAATGAGCCAGCGGCGCAGGATGCGAGGAGCCAGGCTCACTGCAAACAGAGGACGGGGGAAGCAGACACAGAGGGAGAGCGAGATCCAGTTCAGCTGTAAACAGCAACTGCAGAGTAGGAGCAGTCCAACCTGTGACATGGAAACATGTTTTAACTAGATTGTCTCCTCAGCCGGAAACAGAGTATTTTAGAATGGTTGGTATCCCAGAAGCCTTGTAAGAAGAAGGTCCTCAGTTTGAATCCCAAACTGGGGTCATTTACATGCTTTCCATGTGAATGTTTAGGCTTTCTCCAGGTACTAAAGCTTAATCCCTTAATTCAAAACTTATGACAAGTACCCCTTAGATGTGAGTTTGTAGGGAACTGGTTGTTTGTACTTTGGGACTCTTTGTTGCTCTCATATGGGCTGGTGACCTGTCCAGGGTGTACCCTCCTTGTGCCCAATGCCTGTTGGAATCAGGAACCAAGTTTCCTTTAACCTTTTAAGAAGCACTCCCTAATGTAAAAAAATGAGAAGATTATGGCACAGATGCAAACCTAAACCAGCAGTATATGCAAGAAGAGCATTACATAGAGGGAGCTTGGAGACTCGGGCTCTCTGACTTCTTCTCTGACTTGTTCTTGGATTAGCACATAAAATCCAAATAAAATGAATTAACTTTTGTGATTTTAACATGCCAGAAAGCTGCATGTGTATAAGTATAGGTGAGGATAACACCAAAATGAAAAAAAAATCACTTGTATTTTTTTTTAAACCAGTCCGTTCCTGGCTGATGATACTTACGCTCAGTCTCTCGAGTTCTCCTGCGAGCTCGCTCTCTCTCACGCTCTCTGCGGTGGCTCAGCAGAGACTCTGTCCCCGTCTCTGTGTCCAGGCCGTCACGGCTGCTCACTGCGTTGGCACTGCAACACACACATTGCAAAACTTCTGTTTTCTTTTTTTTCCTGGACAATACTGCCACAGAGACTGTTTGAAGTAAATCTCTAGTCGGCTCTGCACTCCCTCCCTGAATCTCCATCCACAGCATCCTTCTGTCAGTTACCATATCAGTTCCTCAGCCATTCTGGCTCAGGGGAAAATGCTACTCGTATTGCCACACTGTTTCAAATTCACTCCCATGGGGGAGAAGAGGGGGGATAGCAGATATGTTATTTTACGATATGTGATGTGTTTTGCACTAAGCGTCATTAATGACCAGATAGCCTGAGAGGGAACCGCTCTGGACAATGGCGGCATTAATGAGGCCTATTGAAAAGTCCAGATGGTGCCTGGAGCTTGAGTCGGAGAGAGACAGAGAAGGGAGATTGACAGATCGTGTAAAAAGTATGAAGTGGTAGATCAGGTGTGGGCAAAGCAATGAGTTGGCTCGTGTCCTTGAGGTCTAGGAGGAGTGTTGAGGCAGATTGTTTTCCTGTCAGAGGGCTGGAAACATGGTGGCCTCAGGCATCAGGGTTTAAAGGACTCAAACCGCCACTGGGCTCCTTGGAAACCTGAAGCTGGTGAGAACTCAGCTCAACCCTGCCTGTCTGTCACACACACTTAGGCAGGTGAGTAACACCTGCATGAACAACCACAAGCAGAATACATGCATCTATTTTCAAATGACAAACTCAGATAGGTGGCATAAACATCACCTAGCCGTGTTTAAAAAACAATATCCTCTCATACCTCATCGGTGGTGTGTGGTTAATCCATGCAAATTAGACATAACAGGCCAAACAGGACTCTGCCTCTACTGTGTTCACTCGGCGGGATGAAGAGCTCAATTGGGTGTGTTTGCACGTATCCACAGGACAGGACTAATGGTTGCACCTGGCGCAGATCAGTGCATGCATGCAAATATGAGCAGCGTTGCAGCCTTTCCACCGGGAGACGATTACATAGGTGTCGATAGCCACTGATCCGTGGGGAGATTATCTCAGAAGTGAAGCTCTCCTACAGCGGAGAACAAATGCTGCTCGTCTTTCAATAACCCCCCCCCCCAACCCCACATCCCTTCCGTCTCTAGACTGCTGCCAGTCATCACTGCCTCTCTCTTGGGAAATAAAGATGCGTGCTTTAATCCGGATTAGGAAGCGGAGGCACATCAGTTGCGTGTCCCTTCTCGGCCCAAAACACCTATTTTTCAAATAAAGCTATTCATCCAAACAAACACATGAAATGCATGAATAAAACACAAAGCTGAATTGAAGTGGTAATAATATTCTATAGAGAGACAGCAGGCGAGAGGTAAAAGGGTAGAAGAGGCTGGATTCATTTCAGAAGGGAGGTAGCTTTGGCGTAGGTAACGCACCACGCTGCTCCTTTGAGAGAAAAGGCCTGCCGGTATGCCTCAAAGAGAGAAAGAGAAAGGGAGAGCGCAGGAGGAAGGGGGGGAGGAGGGAAATGAGGCAAAGTGGAGGGGAGGGGGTGGTGTATGAGAGTGTGTTACTGGTTCATTCCACAAGGTGGCAGCAGTGAAAACTGGCTGGGAACAATAAAATCATCAGGAAGGCTGACAGCCAGGCTGTGGGGAGCAGTCCATAGAGGGCAAAAGCGAGATGAGATGTCAGACAGTGGATAAAGACATAGACTGAGACATGACAGTTTGCATGTTCTCAATATAGAGCCCCAGTCTTATTCCTGCAGTGTTGTAATGGCAACAAACCCCTCGCCTCCACTGCCCTCCCAGCTAAATTTAGACAAGGGACCTCTACTTGGCGACTGGTGTGATATTTTATAATCTGCCAGGTTTCAGTCAACATCTAGGCTGAGGTGGCTCCAGTCACATCTCCATTTCTAACCTTTGGAGCACCGATGTGTTTTGGGGGCCTGTACGTCTTTATTAGCACCGCACGGATGAATGCTCTGAGTGACTGAACACAATGGGCCTCACTGAGAGCAAGTATTTGCCTGAAGACGTTTATGCGGCAGAGGCTATTTCAAGCATCGGCAGCACTGACGGCGAGCGCATCATGTTTACTTAGATGGGTAGACCAACTCCCCGCTTCATGAGTGACTGGGTGGGTGGGAGCAGCCAAACAAGTGGGAGAAATTCTCACACCTATTGCCGATTCAGGACACTTCATCGTGCCATATAATCACACCTACACTTCCTATATGAGTCGATGAGGATGATGATGAATTTTAATTAGCACATATGGTCCGGCTGTAGCAGAAACAGCTCAGGCGCCACATGTGAGTACATGCTTGAAAACATCTGCCAGCACGCCTGCGTGTAACCCCGCATATATGACATACGGCATGCAGCCTACTTACTGGAAGGAGGGGGGTCGTGAGTCTCCGATACCCCCTGTTCTCTCAAGGGGAGGGGGAAGCTCTGGGTGGCTCTCTGTACATTGAGACCCTCCATCAGAGTGTGCACTTTCTGCCAGGACCAGCTGAGAAGGAATAAAAAAGGAAATGATCAGTTATTTTGGATTTGCAAAGGTTTAGCCACTGAGGAAACATATATATTACTCAAAAGGATAAAAACTCTAATGCTACAGTCTACTTAATGGTTCAAAGTAAAAATATTATAATACTTCAAACATATAGCCTCAAAAACAAGGCAGAATCATGCACAGATCAGGAAACCCCAAGATGATAAGCTCTTCTTGGTTATTTGACTTTTTATTGGAAACTTAAAGGAGCACTATATTTAGGTATCACTGTTTTAAAGCTACATTTCACAAGCTTCCGGCAGCATGCCAGTAAGTTGATTGTAGGCTAGCTACTTTAGCAGATGGACCAGCTAATTAACTCATAATATAACCTCATACTTTTATACAAAGTTTTAGATTCTGCTCAATAACAAACTGAAAACTACTAGATTTAGGGGACAGTTAACACAAAGCAACAAACAATGGTCACTACTGTCCATTTAGGAGCAGAACAACAGAGCTGATGTTTACTTGGTGATAAATATAAGAAATTAGGTCATGTAATTCATATTTTGATTATTCTTTTCATAACACAAACTACTTCAAATTATTTTTACTGAATTACTCACTCCTGCCTGTCTTCATGTGTAGTTTTCAGTCACTTTAATTCTGTATATTTGAATTGTTTTTAATTGTTTATCTCAATTAAACTTCAGAGCTTTTGATAAGCAATCAATGACCTGCATACAAGCGAAAGTCTAGACGGACAATTTTAAATAGCAGCAATGTTGCCTCTCATAAATGAAGCCAAATGAATGAGGAGCTCTGTTGTAAAAATGTAACGATTCAGGGTACATTCGATCCTTATGCCCTGCTGTCGCTGACCGTCTATGCTAATTAATGGTTATTGACTATGGCAGTCTCTAACAAGTGCACAGATGACATAGTGTGGTTGATTCTGACCTTTGACCTCCCTTTGGAACCAGGCTTGCAGAATAATGGCATCCTCATCAGAGATCAATGACAGAAAGTAACTAAATAAAATTAAACTCAGCAGCAACACAAAAGATCCTTAAAGCTGATTGAATAAGTGGACTGTCAAACTACACCATACATCCTTGGGTTTAGTTTCAGATCAATATTAAGAGGTAAATCTTTAACCTAAGTCTTCTCTCCTGTGGGACAAAACAATGATAAAGATGTAAATCCTCCTCTCACTGGTGTAGCAAACCTTTTTTTTGTTCCCAAAGGGAAGCTCTGGTTTATGGCCATGTTTATAATCCATGACCACAAAACACTACAGTGGTACTTAAGTCAGTAAAGCATTAGCTGATAAGATTAGAGTCACAGAATGAAATGTAAAAGGGGAGGGTGTTTATATCTAATGGCAGCACTTAAACCTAACTCTACAGCTGAATGGTGGGATCATTTTTCTAAGAATCTCTGAGGAGGTTCTATATTTCATAACCTGAATGATCTACGTTTTACATACAGCTGAGGCTTCACAGTAAACACATAGGAAGCGTTGGGCAGTGAAGCAGTCGCATCCATCTCACTTACCCAGGACACCACCCGCCCGTTGAAGCAGGGCAGCTTGGCGTTGTCATCGGAAATCTCTTCTTTGACCACGCTGGGGAGATTGAAGAGACATACAGTCAGGCTAACTAACAGAGAGGAAGGAGGATACAGAATCACTTTAACCACATAACATAAGATAATCAGAAAACATCTTACTTTCCTGCATTGCTGGAAGGCACAGAGCTACATTTGAACTCTTAATTTCACAATATTTCAGCATTGGTCAAGATTTAAAGAGCAGTACTGATGCCAGGCTGAGTCTGTATAAGAGTCACTTGTTTGTTAACACAGAAACACCAACCACAACAAGGTAAGAGGGTCTACCTTGTCATACAAAGGAAACGATAAACAGCAAAACCTTTCTTAAATTAATGCAAGCTTAATGAAGATGGCTAAACATCGACTGGACAAATGTAATAAGAAAGATTTATGGTGCTTTTGTGGCAGAAAAAAATGCTATTCCAGTAACTTTATGTTAACGTTAAGTTTAAGGATCATCGCCCTGTTCACACATCAGATGTTCTCTCAGACCCCGACCCCTGGCAGTGACAGAGCACCACAGAATGATGCCACCACTTCCATGCTTTACAGCTGCTGTTAAATATCATACGCCAACATTAGACTAACTCTAAACTCTGTGGTGTTACAGCTTAATCTTTTGTAATCTTCAAACCTTTCCGGGGGAGGCTTTTGGTTCATCTATGTGGGTAATAGTAAATTTAAATTTAAATTTAAAAGTATCAATTATAGAGTAGTGTCTCTTTCTTGGAAGAGACTCCTCATTTCATGCTGCTGGTGTTCAAATAGTATTATTGGTTCATGGGCTGTACTAGAAACTAAAACTGAAATTAAATTTTAATTTGAAGGAAATAAGGAGGGACAGTTATACTTTATGGAATAGATGGCATGAAGATAAAAAAATACTTTTGGTAGAAAGATTTCAGAAACATTTCAAGTCATCCATCAGATTACAGCTTGGGCATAGCTGCATCACCCAAAGGGAAAAAGATCCAAATTATACCAGCTAAATATTTACAGCTGAGAGGTCAAGGTTTGGAGAGGTTATCTCAACGCCTTGATCCCAGTCCCATAGAAAGTTTCCAGAGTTTAAGCTAGATGGCATAAACCTGACTCGGTGGAGTTGAAAGAAATAAAGGCCAATTTATATATTGAAAATCAACTTTTGGCTTAAGTCGGACAGCTTGAAACGCTTTTCTGTCAAATACAAAGACCTTTTAGAATTTCAAGAAAGGCAAAAAAAAAAAACAGTTAAACAAACCATCTCACTCATTACTCTAGCATTTAGCAACGATACATAACTTTAGCTATAATCCTAGTTAAAACAAGAAAACCATTGTCTGAAATCATGTCATGTGAGGAGAAAGTTCATCTTGTTAAGGTGCATGAATTTGATCTTGCTAAAACTGGAGCAACATAAGTGCCCAGTACACCAAAGTCATGAGTGTTTTTGCTGAGTATTTAGTCAGTCATAAATGGATGGATAGATGGCTGAATAGATGGATGAGACAGAGCTGTGGTGGCAGGGTGTCAGGGAGCACCACCGGGTATTAATAGAGTCATCCGGAGTGAGAGGCTCCCTCAGTGCGTTCTGCAGTAAATTTCCAACAAAAATACATGACAGTTACCCTTTGACCTGCTGGGACACAGTTCAGCAGCAAGCTGTCGCCACACCTGCTTGGTCTGTGTCACACACATGAAGGATTGGACATGAAGGGGCTTACCCTGAGGTCTCTATATTTGCTAGTTTTCATTCTAATCCTCTTGCATGTCTTTATCTTTTTTTTTTTTTTTTGGGTGGGTGGGGGGGGTGGGGGGATTTTTCCAGGTTTGTTACGACCAAGTGTTTCTGAAACTCTGCAGAGATTTCACATTAGTTCCTTGGCTTTGAACAGGATTTATAAAAAGGGAGAGGCACAACTTGAGAGCGGCAGGAAATCCTAAGAAGGTTTTAAGAAGGGGTGTCTTGGCAGCGACTTTGCAGCTTTTTTACAGCACTCCATGTTTAGCAGAACTTCCCTGCTTAGTAAAATGATTAGCAAAAGTTAGATGGGTTTTTGAATGTGTGTGCTGCTATGGGAGCTATATAGCAGGGAGTGGAGGACAGAGATAACAGCCTTGTGGCTGGAGCTGCTGAGCGAAGACTTTGCTATTGCCTAATGTTCCACCTAGGGGAGGAAAAAGGAGGAAGATAAGGGTCCAACTGTCTTAGACCAGTGACTTGCTAGGTAGGAAGTGCTTGCATCCTCTTCTCTAAAGCTGTAAGGTGAATTGTGAGGATGTGGGAGTGGTCTGTATAAATAACACGGCAGACATGCTTCTTCCTATCGTTTGTCAGGATCAAGCTACTCCACTCAAACAGATGACCAACTGATTTTTGGGTTGTTTTTTTTTTGCAATGACGCATTTTTTGCCAAAAACCCTCAATCAATACCAGATTAAATCTTTAACGGCCTCCATCTGATATCAGGACCGGTTCGTGTTGCCCTCTTAAACTGCAAACAAGCTCAGACACTAAAAATGTTTCACACACAAAAACAAACAAACCATCTGTACTGAGGCATGCAGCTGGGTGTGCAGCTCTGTCATTGCTGTTCTGACTTCTTAAGGTGGACACCTTTAACAGATTCTGCAGGTTGAGAACACAATATATACTCAAAATAGTCATGAAATATACTGCTGGAGATATTTGTTAGGCTGGAAAAGATTAAATGTGTTTGTTTGGGCTTTGATAGGAAAACAAGGTGGATAACTTTGAGCCTGAAACAAATACCAGGAGGGGTGAGAAATCGGTGCACAGTGGCAGTCAGCAGTTTAAGGTGGGCTGAAGGTAATGACGGCATGAATAGGAAAGCTGAATAATTGTATGTAAAAGAATTACAAACAGACATGAACCCCAGTGTCACTAGATGAGGGGTTTAAAACCTGTGACTCCTGAGTGGCAAGCTGTTCGTTGGACTTTCCACAATGGATCTTCATAACTTCAGCCAAAAAATATTAAAGAACCAATTAATAATATAAAATGTATTTATGCTAACAAACTTATTTTATAGAATTGATAAAATGGAAGAGAATTACGACAAGAGAGTGGCTCTGGAACGACCACTATTATTTCATTTTATTTATTTTTCTTATCTTTAACCTACTTTCAGCAAATATAATATAAATTAATGTCCCATAATGATTCCCTTTAGCTAAAGTTTTTGTTTTCCTATCTTTTATTTAAAAATACAAAATAAAACAGTGGTTCTTTTTAAAACAATAACTACCAACTACTTTTTTCAGGTAACATTTACGGCTCAAAACCAAATCAGTTTAGCTGGAAGAAGAGCGAAAGGAATTTAAAAGGTTGCAGATCCCTGCACAAAATTATCTAACAAAGATTTTACATTTTGAGGAGGCTAGGGCCAAAATTATACATACAATGTAGGTTTAACTAATATTGTTGTTTAATCAACTTGTTTTGATTTAACCAGAGCGAGTTAAATATTAAGGTGATGATAAAGGGGCATTCCAACCTTACAGACTTACTTCTTAGAGTTTAAGCCCAAAGGTAAATTATCACGTCACACATAAATCTGCAAGGAGTGTCAAATATTATTTAATTATTTTATCTGCACAAATAGAGATGCACTAAAAATCTGGGAACTAATCACACACTTTTCCCTCAATTGGCAGATAAATAAAAACATTGAATTTAACGTATACATCCCCTTAACACACACCAAAACAAAAAAAGGAAAACAAAATTGAGTTATATAATAAATATGATAGATTGATTATTTAAAATCACTATAAAGAACATATAGTTATTATAGTCATATAATAACATTGATAACAGCATCAAATCCTAAAATTTCATGGTTTTGACAACCTCTATGTGTTACAGTACTGTGATTACATTACAGTTATTGCAATAGAACTGTTGCTGTTAGTGCTACATGACAGCAATCCGCTGGATGGCCTTTAAATTTGTCCCAGTCTTTAGGTAGCAAAAACAAATAAGGAGAGAGAATGTATCCGTGGAAGGCGCTACATGATATCATCTTTTTTTAACTACAAAGGCATCACAATTTCAGCAAAATAAAAATAAAAAAAAGACCCCCCTGCTAGCCCCTCTATTTTCTGAGTCACAAACAAGCCTGTTTCTTTCAGACCTTCAGCTTGGCTGCTTCCTCAGTACCAGGGACTCTCTGTGACTTGAATTATAGTGAGGTCTCGAACCCACTCACCACCGACAGCGGCGGCAAGGCTCCTATAAAACCCACCTTGAAGTTTCCAAAATAAAAAAGAGGTGAGTTGATCTACTAAAACCCCCAGCTTGATTTGTTTCTGTTTCATGCATACTGACAAATAAAGGATTGTGAGTGAGAAAACATCTAAATATGAAGTCTGTACAAAACATTTTGTGTGTATTGCTGTTCTCTGATGCGTAGATGTAAATGCCACTTTTCATACTAAAATGTATTCCTCATGATTTCACAGAGGACCTGAAATGGCATGTTCGCCGTGGCGAGCTCATATGCTCAGGGTGCAAAGCGTTTATCAAATTTGTGTGGCCGTTGCTTTAAGAGCTGATATGGCCAGAATGAATGTAGTCCAGAAATCCTTTAAGAAAATGGCTTTTTTTTTTCTTCCCTGCAGCTCAACAGGGGGTCTACTACAGAGGATCGAGCACTGACTGCTCATTTACATTTCAAACGCTGAATATAACTGCAAGGGATTTGATGTTTTCCCTCTTTGCTCTGTAGTCTTATTCCGTGGTTGCTAATTCTCCAGCAGCCATACTGTCTGGCTGGATGCAGCACAGGCACTATGGCTACCACAAAGTGCCGCTTTTTTCTTAGCCTTTGACAGGCTTTGCTTCTATACTGTGCCAGTGCCATAAGGCGCCCAGAGTGTCTGAATATTCACCCTTAACTCAAAGGCAGTAGAGAATGCTGAGATGCCTTTCTGATCTGTGGAAAAACGGCTCAATGTGGAAATACACTGCTCACTGCACAATCATGCAAGAACGTTTGGCATTCATAGCAAGGTGCTCAGGAAAATGGAGTCATGTCTCTACAGTATGTGGAGTGAGCAAATATGTTTTGTTTGTTTCCATAATCTGCTTGTCGATCACCTGAGGCCCAGCAAGAAGAACTGCCTGCAGTGCAGGACAGGCAGGAAGCCAGAGGAAGCCAGAGCCGGGGACAAAGAAGTCCACCGACCAGGAAGAGCCAGTTTTCCTCTCTGGGTCAGAATGCACTGTGGAAATGAGTGACGTTTGGCTCAGTGGAATCATTTCCTCCAATCGTGCTCGTGATCACAGTACCACATAAGAATGTGACCCAGGCCCACAGATGACCGTTCAAACTGGAAGGAGAACCGACACATTATGTCATCTGTTGGCTGAATGAGCAAACTGGAGAGTTGGCATTATTGCTGAAAACCAGGACAGATTTAGGACAAGAAGGAAGATTTTGTTGTTGTTGTTGTCGTAGCAACCAGCTACTACTGAAGGTAGAAAGGACACTTGTGTGCATTAATGAGATCAAGGCAAAAATAAAAAATAACAGTTTAGAGAACCACCAATAATTTGGCTGTTGTCCAGAACTGTTCAATGTTTGGTTTGATTGGAGGGACAAAAACTAAAAAAAGTCCAACCTTCATCTTTCACGTGGACAGAGACACGAATGAAGCGTTGAGGGGCTATAAAAGGTCAGCAGAGCGCAAACGCTTAGAAGCTATCTTAAAGGAATCTGTGTCTTCTGTCATATGAGAAAACATGTCTGTGGTTCAGGCAGCAAGAGAGAGCTATCTAAAGAGTAAAACAAAATGTTTAACAGAGTACAGCAAAGTTTGCCTGGTTAATCCTTTCAAGCATTTAACATCTGTCAATCATGCAGGAATTAGAAGAACTTGGCAACTCGTTTCTCTTTTCAAAATCCCAGAGCTAAGGCAATGGTGTACATTACAGAGGAGCTGTTCTAGTGATGCTGTGTTAATTGCTAATAGTGATCACTCCTGCTACAAAGAACTGATGAGAAATTAGAGGAAGGAAAGAAAAATAATTATTCTCATAGCTTCTTACAGATTTATTTTTGGTTCCTAAAGTGGAAAGGGCAGATTCAATTTCAATTCAGTTTATTTACTGTATATAGCGCCAAATCACAACATATGTCACCTCAAGGCCTTTCACAAAGACAATTCATTCAAATCACACAGTCAGATTAGTTAAAAGTTTTCTATCTAAGGAAAAACAGCTGATTGCATCGAATCATTGACTCGACAGCAATCCCTCACAGATAAGGGCTATACAAAAATTGGAGATTGTAAATTATATTTGTTCATGTTGCTGTTCAAGATGCTTCATATTATATCTAGTTTATAGTTTATTTTGTCTCCAATAAAGGGCATTTAAGGTATAATTAGATTACGGAACAGCATTTAAAGGCAATAACCAGAAAACTGAGATACACAACCAACACTGTTCTGTTTTTTCCTTAAGAAGAACAAACATGCATTTGTACCATTTGATCCATAAGATCAGGGCAACTTCTTTCAATTCAGCTTTAACCTTTGATCAATAGTCCAAATATTAAAAAACTTGTACTTGTTCTTCCTAACCACTGATACATTAAAATCTCTCAATATTTTACAGTAATAATATATTAAACAAAAAAATGCATTTCAAAGCATTTTTTATTTTCAGGTGATTCTGATTATTTGGCTTAGATTTTTATATTTTAATGTGGATCATCTTGAAATCTTATTTTTTCTGGTACATTACACAACAAATACATTCAGTCGTATTTGGAGTTGAAAACAAAATGTTTTTACAGTCCTGGTAAAACAAACTCTGTAAAAATAATTAAAACCAGAATGGTTGACAATCTGAACCAAATGCAACGGTTTGCAAAGATTGTAAAGCTTTTGTCTGTTCTGATAAAATAAAGCTGACATGTTTGATGAATTCACTGGTAAAACGTTTATGGTTCACACAGAAAAGTACAATAAAACAATAATTGGCACACATTACTGTTAATATATTGTTTGCATACCATAAAGTGTGTGGTAGTGCAGGCCAGTAAAGATGAACGATTAGCAAAAGGTCTTCATTTAAGGCAGATTATTGCAGTTTTTTTGATCCAGTGTTTATCAATCTTGTCTGAAGTCTATATTTGGACATAAGAATATCTAAAGCCCCAATATACATTGAAAAGAAAATCTGTGTGTTTTTTACATCAGAGATAGCAACTGATGACTACTTATGTGCAGTAAGGGATATATATATGTAGATATATATA
>JAUZNJ010112908.1:0-19913 GCA_034780135.1 Jordanella pulchra | reverse complement strand
AATGACTCTGCAGCATCCAAAAATGTAAAAAGATGCTCATGCGGACCTTTATAATGGTAGTCCTTAAAGGGTTAATGGAGCAATCACTGAAACAATGTTAGTTGGTCCTTTTAAGGCAGGGCTGCAATGATGTTGAAATGTGTTTTCGGGAATAAAGTTCATTTTCTGGGCAAATATTGACTTTGCAATTAATTGCTGTTCCGCTGATCACTCTTTATAACATTCTGGAGTATATATGCAAATTGCCGTTATATAAACTGAAGCAGTAGACTTTGTAAATTTGAACATTTGAATCATTCTCAAAACTTTTGGCCATGACTGTAATATGTTGAAAACATAACTATTTGTAATCTTTCTTTGCTTTTTGTGCTTGAAGGTCTCTTTAGTGGCAGAAGAGAGAGACAGAAACATCAACAGAGTCCAAGAGCTGGAGGCCAGCATTGTAGAGCTAAGAAATACTGCAGGTCAGACATGTAAACAGCTTCTTTTCTCAGTACTTTCCTGAAAATATAAATATATGTCTATGTATATAATGGCTATGTTTCTGCTTGCAGCATTATTGTCTGTGGAGAAGGAAGCCCAGGATAATACAGAACCTCAGCCTTCAGGACCATCAGAGGGAGAGGTGGCTCTGCAGGAGGCTCTTAGTAGTTTACAACAGGAGAAAGATGCAGTTATTGAACAGTACCAGGCACAGGTAAGCACTCTGTTACCTAAACATCATAACATGGGTGCTTTAATACCCTTCATGTCAAATTAGACGTTTCTTATAATAAAATCTATATTTTTTTCTTCTCTAAACATCTTCAGCTTCGAGATAATGAGCAGCTAAGTCGCCTGTGTGCAGAGCAAGAAGCGCGACTGGTAGAGTTGGAGCGACAGGTGCAAAGCCAGGGTCAGGAGGAGGAGGACCGCCGTCGCATGTTGGAGGACGTTCAGTCAGACAAGGCCACCATTAGCCGGGCCCTCACCCAGAACCGCGCACTGAAAGACCAGCTGGCAGAGCTACAAAATGGCTTTGTCAAACTAGTGAGGCCAAAGATTTACTAATCTGTTTCACTAAGCTCACTGTTTCTGCTCGCTTTATTCTCTTGATTTGTTTCCTTTGGGGTTAAATGCGTTCTCAATTGTCTCCATTTTCCTTGTTTGTTTTCTCTATTGGTTTCTAAAATTTGAAGCTAATGAAGCCCATTTATAACATAAGTACTTCATAAAAGTGAATGAAGGCTGAGTTTAAAGCCAAGTTTCCTGTTACTCCATCATTCTGACAGACTAATGAGAACATGGAGCTGACCACTGCAATCCAATCTGAGCAACATGTTAAAAAGGAGTTGGCACGCAGGATGGGGGAACTACAGGAGGAACTGCACAACATCAAGGAGCAGGTAACGCCCCACCGCTACTTAAAACATGGAATGGATTTGAAGTCTTTTTTTTTTTTTTTATAAAAGCTGTTGGCATTTCTTGTTTTCACAGAGGATTAAACCTTTAGGCCTCTTTTTGAAATTTAGTTATAAAAAAACGTAAAGATTTTGATCATTTCAACACCTAAAGAATTCGTCTATTGGAATAACTAATTCATTTTTATACATGATGTTAAATAAAATAAGAAGGCAAAGTAAAATTGAACATTCAAAATTATCCATTGCATTTAACAGCACTAAGAAACTACTTAAAAACTTTTTTTTGTCCGGTTGCAAGTAATTTGATCAGCTATAATTTTTTTATATCAAACATATTGTAAGATTGAAAATTACAATACTTTCTAGAATTGGATTAAATAGTTTAACAAAGAGGATAATCATTTGCTGCTTTATGCATTAATGTCCATTTTTCTGTCATCGCCTCCAGCTGGAGCTGAAATGCCAGGAGACTCAGGGCGCAATAGAGCAGAGAGACCAGGTGGCGGCCCATCTGCAGCAGTACTGCGCTGCCTACCAGGCCATCGCTGCAGAGAGGGAACAGCTCCACCAACAGTATCTACAGCAGATCCAGCTCATGGACCGACTGCAGCATGATGAAAGCCATGGCCGTGCTCAGCTGGACGTCAGCCAGAATCAGCTCAGACAAGCAGAGGTGTGTACGGAGACGGGATCCACCAAAACGATTTATCTCAGTCGGTACCCAGCCGTTACACAAAGCAGGGTTTTCTAAATTGTTTTTAAATAATTGCTTTAATTTCAGATGCTAAACTGACACCTAGAAATAGTTAATCTCTTGATATGTTGTTCATAACTGTGACTCATGAACACAGCTTGTACTCAGTTTAATTCATGTCTGTCTCTTGTGTGTTTACCTGATGCACAAACATTATGAAGCCTTTTTGCTGTTTTAAAAGTTACCTTCTGTCTTTTCTTGTAGGAACATTTGGCTCAGTTGGTTAGAGATAATGAGCAGCTGAAGGCTGAGATAAAAGAGCTGATCAATAGTTCAGCACTTTTAACATCTAGAGACCAGGGTAAGGGTTTTGTCTTTTCTGTATTAGTCTTTGGTTACACGTCTTTGTTGTTAAGAAAATCTGATGTCTGTTTGAAAGCTGAGGGATCATCTGGACCTTTTAACACAACAATAGTCTCAAGCACATCTCAGAGACCTCAATGAGTTTTGTTTCAGAACATTAGATCAAATCAGCTTGAACTTTTCGACTTAAATTTCATTGAGCATCTCATGCATTTCAAACTTTATATTTCTGAGCTGCCTTTGTTGTGGTGTCTGGCTTTGAGTCACCATCACATTAGGTAAAAAAAGATGCTTTAAGTATTTGTGGTTGCAGGATTTTAGATGAGACTGGACATGAAGCATCTGACCAGCTGTAAACAAGGTTGTGTCATTTTTGTAAAGCCGACTATCTCATCTAAAGCTGCTGCTTCATATGAATGAGAGGCAGACATCTGGAGCCGCTGTTATCTCTATAAAATAACTTTATTTAACTTAAAATCTGGCTAAAATGATACTAATCAGTTGTTGGAGTTATTCTGCTTTGTTGTGTAATTTAGGAGATGGTGTGGAAAGCCAGACGGTGAATGATAGACCCTTAAAATCCGCTTCCATAGTTATCCCAGAGGACTTTGAGAGCCAGAAAGAGATGGTGGGTAAAAAGATGAAAGTTCCTCAGTCTGGCCTGATTGATATAGATGATATATAATAATGTCCTGTTTTCCACATTAGGTCTTCTCTCTCACACATTTTCATTGTTCTAACAGGAGGATTTTATCCGTGGGGCTTTGGCTCAGTTAGAAGCAGAGCGAGACGAAGCTAGAAGGCAGCTGGAGGAGGAGCATCGGCTGCACATGGCAGTCCGACAGCAGGCATCAGTGGCTCTTAGACTGGAGCAGCAACAACACAACTACAGGGCTGTTCAAGAGGATGAGCATCAGCATAATGAGAGGCAGGACCAACACAGTCATGAGCATTCAGGTCAGCAGAACACAACAGGTTATAGTTTAGGTTCTGGATTTATTTTTTCGATATTAAAGGACCGTTTTCATCTCTCTGGAAAGTACATTTGTTTCGCCTGCTGGTTTTTAAGCTATGAAAGGTTTCAGTGTGTAAACTTTCAGTATCCATTGTGCTGATTGTTAAATAGAAGGAGGAGTGCCAGTTGAAGTTCATCAGGCGCTGCAAGCTGCCATGGAGAAGCTGCAGCAGAGGTTCACTTCCCTCATGCAGGAGAAAGCTGACCTGAAGGAGCGGGTGGAGGAGCTGGAGCACCGCTGCATCCAGCTCTCTGGGGAGACCGACACTATAGGTAAGAGCACCTTGAATTAGTTTCTTATTAAATAGTTACAGTGCACGAGTTTTATTTAATTATTTGGTCATTTCTACTCTTAAGGGGAATACATCGCCCTGTACCAAAGTCAGCGTGCCATAATGAAGCAGAAGCACCAGGAGAAGGAGCAGTATATCAACATGCTGGCCCAGGACAAGGAGGAGATGAAGGTTCTGTTCTCGTGTCTTCTGATCTAGAAGCACATTTAGATATATAAACATTCAGCTCCAACAAAAACGGGATAAAAAGGCCTGCAGAAAGTTTTAAAGGTCAACAGTTGTACTTGTAACATTCAAATCAGGAGCTCATCTTTTCTCTTTTATTAAAATTAGTTATTCCCAATCAGAAGTCATCATATTTAACAAGAGATGCAACCACTTTGTAATGTACTGACATCTTATCATCTTATTTTTTTTGTTCTCTACTGTCATTTTTGTCATTAGGCCAAACTGGCAGAGCTTCAGGATCTGGTCATGAGGCTTGTGGCCGAGAGGAACGACTGGTATAATCGTTACTCTGGAGCTGTAGCAGCCAGCATGGGAACAGCAAACCCTGACCTGCTTCCTGTTGGAGGGGAACATTCTTCCTTGCAGCTGCAAGCTAATAACCATGAGCTAAATGCTGCCGATGGAGAAGGTAAGCTCAAGCTGAACCAAATCATAAATGAATGCAGAAGCAGTAACAAGTTCTTACCCAGTGGGGGTCAGAGGATTTGTCAAGCAAAAACAAAGTCACCATACATCAGTTCACCTGATTATGGAACGTTTACCTCCTTATAATTAAATAAAAACTTTTAGCTCACATTTTAATTTGAAAATCTAAATAGTCACAGAGTGTTGATAGTTTCCTTTTCCATATTACAAATTAAACTTGTTCCAAGACAGACTGAAGCTAAAACAGAGCAGCTTTGCTGTAATATTTGCAGCCTATCTGTCATCTAATGGAGGTGACTCTTGGTCTTTGCTTTTTGATCATTTTTTTAATGCAGCTCCCGTTTTTAAAAAAACTGGATTAAACTGGATTATAAAATGACCAAAATTTAAAGGGAGTAAAATTGGCAGCATAGATTTGTGTTGCGTTATCCTGAAAACCTGTCCTTCCTCTGTAGAAAGACTTTCCCTTTTACTTCTTAGTTATTTATACTTTTGAAGCTATTGACATGGATTGTGAACCTGGCAGCCTTTGTTTTTGAGATATCCTGACTGATCAGGACCAGCTAAGGTTAAATTCTGAACGCCAAACATTTTCTGAGTTAATCTGCGGTGTATTTAGTTTATATTCTAACCAACTTCATAATTTTTTTTATCCAACAGAAGCCATAGAAATCAGCCCACACTCCGGGTCTCTACGTGGTCTGGAAGCTGCTCCATCCCAAACATTACCATCTACTTCTTCTCAGACTGACACCAAATCCCTGGTGCCCACAGAGGACGGCACAGCCAAGCAAATCATGCAGCTTCTCCAGGAGATCCAGAACCCCCAGGGAGCTCCAAGATCCCCACCCTTCCTTGGAGAGAACCCCTGCATCCCTTTCTTTTATCGGCCCGACGAGCAGGATGAAGTGAAGATCCTGGTGGTGTGAGGCCTGAGTGTGACTGAGGCTTTAGTCTTTAAATGATTTGTAGCTTGATGAGCATATTTACACATCTTACAAAGTTTTGACACTTTAAAATCTGGTCACTAATAGAAGTCTGACCCAGCTCCACTGAAATAGCTCCTCTTTGTTCAGTTTGTTTCTCCTCCTTTTGTTTCGGCCTTTTCCATAAATAGGAGATATAATGAGTATCCCCAAATAAAACTTGATTAATCACCTTATCTCAGTTTTTAACCCCCCATCCCGTTTTTGTCGCTCATCTCATTCGTGTTATATCAGAGCCAGACATTCTGGTACAGCACTTAACGATCTGCTAAAGATGAGCTGCTGTTGTGCAAATATTTCGAATTCACTGGACACTTGCCAAAAACAGCATCGGTTCTGAATGTAATAACCCTAAGTATTTAAATGTACATGAAATCCTCGGGGAAGCGTGCAGAGAAAAGGACACCAGGTTGGATGAATAAATAAACTGCAGGGAGCTTTAGGGCGAGGTTAAGTCGATCGTTGCACAGGAAACTTTATGTCCCGTACAGCTGTGAAGTGATGAGCTTGCTAGGTTACACAGTGAAGTTAAACAGGGTGTTCCTGATTGGTACCATTTCTAAAACTACATCATTTGTTTCCTACTTCAAACACTGAAAGTGACTCATGTTTGTACATTGCATTATTATATTAATACTTGTGATTTTTTGTTGTTGTTGTGTCTTGTTTTAAACATGTGACTAGACTGAAAGAAGTCGACACCATTACGAACTGGTGGAATATGGGCATGGATGCAATTTAAAGACCCCGTGAAGTTTAAAAGGCACAGCTGTTCAAAGCTTTTTTTTACTTTTAGCTTGGGTTGCTGTGCAGCACCGTTCTTCCCAAAATCTTTAATTGAATTGGTTTTACTTTGAGATATATATATATATATATATATAACACTATTCAGAGCCTGTTATTTTCTGTTACCTTGGTGTTGCTTTACATATCATTCAATACACACCTTTAACAACTGGAATGGGAAAGTTTCTGCTTGGAATGTGGGTTTTATGTTCTTAGCCAAAAGTGCATCTCTTCCTTTTTTTTTTTTTTTTTTTTTTATAACGTTTTTTTCAGATTATACAAATATGATTGCACTAAAACTGTACAAAACTTCCCATTGAGCCCTGTTCTGTCATAGTGTGGGGGTGGGGGGTCCTATGAAGCTTCATGCTCATGCTGAGGATTCCCCAGAATATAGTTGTCATTTCTGTTGGACTCTCATTATGGTCATTGGTTGAAATAAAAAAGCTTAAATGAACCTTTAGCTTAAAAAAAATTATTTCCACATTTTTTGGACCAGTTGGCTAAAGAGGAAGTATGCAATCCTGGTGGAAGTGGAGATCACATTTTCATGGTCTGGCTAATAAAACTTGTGAACACGTTTTTTTAGGGTATTTTTGTTCACTGATGTAAATTTGTTTCCTCAAACCAAATCCCCTTCTCATTACTCAGACTACGGGCATTAGTTTGTTTGAATTTGAATATAGGTTTTTGCACTCATTAACTAAAACTTGATCTTACACCCAGAAAGTTTATCGCTGGAAGAATCAAACCATAAAGTAGTCGTGCAGAATTTGTCACTTTTTGCACACTAAGCAAAAAAAAAAAAAAAGCTTGGTAATCTAAAACCTGCGTTAGAAGAAATGAAAGAAGCACCTCTGGTAAATTACGACCATGATGTTTTAAGCACCTTTACTCTCAACCCATTAAAATCCCTTTTTTTTTTCCCCTTATAGGTTTTAAAACTTTTTCATGGTCGGACAGAGAAATAATCCAAACAATAAAAGCTTCATTCTTATTTAAAGCTGTGTAAAATGAACAACATTGATAAAATAAATTCCTAATTTCCTGTTTAAGATTGACACCAAGTAAAAACATTTATTGTCTTTACTGTAAGAGAGGTGTTGTGTGTATATATACTGTAACTGTGTAATATATTGTATATTCATTTTGCCTGATATGGGGGGGGGGATGCTTTGCCACATTAACTGGCTGTATGGATGGTGTGTATGTTGGTGCAGAGTTCAGATGTTAGCAGTTACTGACTGGCTGTGGTTTATTACAAAGATCAATTATACAATAAAATATATTTATTTGGATTAAGTTAGTATCTCATCTAATCAGTTTTAATATCAACTTGAAGTGAGTTTCGGATGAAGGATCACAGAGCAAAGCTGATTTGTGAGTGCTGCTTCAACACAAGCTGTTTTCTCTCCCTCTCAATACTTTCCTGAATAAACCTGATTGAGCAACTCAGGTTGTCTGGACTTACTTTTTGTTGGGATTCTCCAAATTGTTCAGCATTAGATATCTGCATTTTGCAATAAAAACATTGCAAACACTAAGTAGTTCCTGTTTGGACCAATAAAAGGTTTTATACAAGACAAGTTTTGTTGGCGGAAATAAAAATATTCTAAATCCTGTTAATGTTTTCTAAACACCTTTTTGAACCATGTCAGGTTATTACATACCTGTGTGTTTTATTTTAAGAAAAAAGCAGATATAGCTTTAAATTACTCATAACTTAAATGTTCTCTGCATTATTTGTATCAACATTTGATCATTTCCTTTTCAGTCCTTTTTCCTAATGAGGTTCTAACCGATTCAATTTGTATTATTCTGTTTTTAATATGCTTTTAATAGCTTTGTAATAATTTCACCCAAAAGTGCCAAATAAGTCAACTTAACCTGCATGTTTTACTGATTATTTTTAAGGGGAAAAAAGAACAGAAAACATTACAGTAGACGGAGATCTTTATTGTGTGTCACTGTTACAGCTTCTTCCACAGCAGCAGAAGTGAGAAGCAGGAGTTTTCCTCAGTAGAAGTTCACACACTCACATTGTCACTTTGTTTGACTTAATAAAGGAAAAAGAGAACAAATAAACTCCTCCCTGATACATGCAGAAGTATCAAACAACCTGCCACCATCCATTTACAGCACAATATTTTTATTTTCCTTTTAGGTTTTCAAGTATTTCATTACACCTAATTGCTTCTAGTTTAATATTTCGATTCTTCACACAAGGCAGACTAAAAAATAATCTAAACAGAAAGGAATATATGTCTAATAGGATGCACCACATGTACATATAATAGCACATTAAGAAATGTTCATAATAAACTTATTACTGTTAAATAAGATATGATTTAATATGCAGGCTTTGCAGATGTGGAGATCAAGGATGCACAGACAGGTGAAGTGCTTTTTATATTTTATAGTAATGATTTAAATAATGATCTCAGGATGAAGATGGGGATTTTTTTTTTCTTGTGTAAGGCTAGTGGGTCGTTTCCAGGGGTCAAAATACAACACAAACACTGACAGCAGTGGTCAGTTGTGGGCAAAGAAGAGATGAAAAGGTGGTTTTAACTCCGCAATGTGAGGCTCAACACAAGGGGTGGTACTTTTATGCATAGACTGGGATAGTTCATGTTTTCACTCACCCCCGTGACCACTGAGAGAAAATAGAGCAGAAAAAGGAGGACGAGAAGAAGAATATAATAAGGTTGAATAAACATTTAGATATTTTCCTGTTTAATAAAGCATTGGACAACTGGAAAAACAGGCTTGGAGGTAAATGGATATCCTGTTTAATTCAAATCCCTGGATAAATCCAGATGTGTTACAATAAAAGTTTGAAGAAACTACTCAGACAAAAAAAAAAAAAAAAAAATTTTTGTGGTTTAAATATTTTGGGTTTCTTGTGTTTCTAGTGAGATTCACAGAACCACCTGTACTACTATCCTGGTAGACTTGCAAAGGTATTCAGACCTGCTAAACAATTTGTTGTGGCAGGGCTTCACAACCTTTAGTCTGACAAGGCAAACATCTGGGACTAGATGTTTTGTCCAGAATTGACTTACATTAAAAGTTGTGGGCAAAATGACAATTCAGGTGGAAAAAACATTAACACCTTGAAATACGGTGGTGGTAGAGTCATGCTGCGGGGATGCTTTACCCCTAAATAACTTATAATGGTCCCTGTAATATAACTCCAATGAATATAAACACCACCTCTACAACATTAAGCAGCAGCAATGATGTCTTAATAATGAGAGGAACAACAAAAGGAAAATCAGATATTTTATAAAAAACTTTAGTCATAAAAGGACTGAGAAGTCCATTTTTTATTTTTTTTTTTTGCATAGGTTGTTTGAAAGAAAGAAAGTTTAAGAGGAGGCTTTGATGACGTTTGATGAAAACAACACTGAGACTGAAGGCTGCACCTGGCTAAATAAGTAATCAGAGGGTCCATTAGATGTTTCTGCCATCTGTTTTACAGCAGATGAGGGGGATAGAGACGATAGAAGGAAAGGACAGAGAAGCCTTTTGTCCCTTCAGGTATTTGAGATTGAAGAATACAGAGGTGATCCTCTTCTTCGTCTGTGAAAAGTGTTGAATGGGCGGTGCTGTCCTTTTTGCAGTTTCAGATGGTGGAAAAGCACGGATTAGCTTTAAAAAAGAGAAAGGGAAAAAAGGAGACTACAAAAGCTTAATTTAAAAGTTGAACAGTGGCTGGGTGCTTTTAGGAGGCTGGTTTCAGCAACTGTTCAAGGGACATAAAGTCCGAAACAAGAACTTATTTGGCAGAATGAAGGTCAAAGAAAACTCCTAACATTAACAGAAAGAAATCCAGGAGAAATGTTGAAAGAGACTTGGTAAAACACTCAAACAAGATTGTATCCTCGCTTTCTGGTTTGTGTAGCATGAGTACAAATTAAAAGCTGAAGATAGAAATAAATAAACCAAAAACATTCTAGTATGAATTAATTTTTCACCCCTTCTCCTAAAGGAACACTTCAACCACTGAGTTGTGAATTTTGTCATAAAACAATCTGTTTTACTTGAGATTGAGTAAAGATTTAACAAAGTCAGAACATCTACCAGGTCACTGATATAATGTCTTCATTAAATATGTTCTGGTACTTTTATATCCTAAAAATAACTTGTGCTGCTGTTTTATTTCTGTATATCACTCTGTTGAAAACTTTTTCAGGTGAAGCATTTCTTTTAAAAAAAGATTAGCAAACCATTGCTTGTTCACAGGAAACTCAAATATTGCTTTTAAAATGCTCAGGCATAGCTTCATGCTAAATTTGCAAATGCTTGCCCCTCTAAATATAAGGAGGAAAACATTCTGCTTTGAATATGATACATTGACTCATTTGTCTAATATGATTCACCTCATGGTGTCTACAGTTAAACTATGAGGAACAAACTTGTATGTAAGTCATGCGTTCAAGTATTTCACTGCTCTGTGTGGAAACAGACGCGAAGGGTAAGGGGGGGGGGGTGTAGTGGAGAAACGGGAGGGTCAGGCGAGGCAGGAGATGACAGAAAGGTGGCGCTGTTGTCCGTAGCAACTCTCATCCAGAGGGTGGGAAACGACAGATGAAGGAGGGAGGAAGGAACTTGGAGGTCTAGTGTGTTGGAGAAGGCGGGGGTCTCCGACTGGCATGGACAAACAGAGAGGAAGAGACATGATGACAAGAAGAAAGGTCAGATTATTCTACAGGAGGGGGGCTTTTATTGTTTTGTTTTTTTGCTTTTCTTCTTTTTTTGCTATGTTCACCTTTAATTGACAACAAATGTATGAAAATACTAAACCTTTAAAGACCCACAAAACCATCAACAGCTTTCACTCCCCTTCAAGTACTTTGCATTTTATGTCCTTACAACCACGACTTCTGTTAAAATATTGGTGGAACTTGCTGTGACAAACCAAAACAAAGAACATACGTATAAAGTAGAAGCTGAAGCTTTTATTCGGCACTCAATTAATAAAAAAAAAAAAAAATAGCAAGCCTATATGTAGTGTATGCTCTGTTCAAATTCAGTTATTCTAATAGAAAAACATATGGATTAATGGCCTGACCAATCACAGCTGTCCAACTTTGGAGGAGCTGCTAAGATCCACAAGTTAATTTAGAAAACTTATTAACATTTGCTGTCTACAAATCTGTTTTTTATTGAGCAGTGAGGAGAAGAAAGCATGTGTTACATGAAATGACCCCCAAACTGAACTTTTTGATCCCCATAAAGAAAAAACTCTGCTGTAGAAAGCTAATCTTAACACATAACACCCTGTGTCAATATAAAGGTGGCTGCGTCATGCTGTGTGGATCTTTTTTAGCAGTAACAGATAAGAAAATACAGGGGCTGAAAGAATCATGAGTTTTCTTTCATATCCATGTGTTAAAATGATCCAGTCAAATTTTTACTGATGTGAATTTTGATGCTCACAGACGCTTTCTCTCTAATATGGAGAATGGATATGATATCAAGTCTCTAGGAGCGTAAAGGTGGTTGAGATCAAATTTTAAATAAATATATCTAAATTTTCAAAATTGTAATGTATGATTCATTATCTTACTACTAAACGATTGTGTCGATCCTTCGCTGCAAATATCCATAAAGCACAGAAGTTTCTGGTTGTAACATGACAAAATGTGAAAAGCTTAAAGGGTCGTTGATTCATTTGCTCAGGACTGTATTTTGTGGCATTGACATGGATAACACCTGTAAGCACTACAACCTTACAGAGTTATCAGAGTTATGGATGAAAAGGTTGTCACTGCATTTCCAACTAAATATAACTCAGCTTTCTAAAACCAACAGAGACGTACCAAAAAAAAAAAAAACAACAAAGAGCTAGATATCTTTTAAACAAATTAAATTCAGTTGCTCCTTTGGACAAAAATAAAACAAAAGTAAAAACGACTCATGCTATAAGATGAGAAAGATCAATGTCATGCAACAGAAACGATGGAATCCAAGGTGTTTTAGAGGCTTCCGGTCATAATGAGGATCATGGTGGCACACAGTATCCAACGTACCGCAAAAAACATAGCTAGTCCTCATTGGTCAGTGATAGTGATTCTGCAGGGGGAACCATAGTGATGTGTGTGACAGAGGGGTGGTGAGGAGAGGGAGAGAGAGAGAGAGAGAGAGGAGCAGGGGGACACAGAAGAAGTGCAAACAGTTACAGTGAAGGTGGAAGGCCAGCACTGCATGTGATCAGCTCTCTTTTAGCAGCATGTTTGTGCTTAAGAACAATAGTGAGGTCATTTATTTGCAGCATTGGTTTAATTTATGGATTTTTTTTACCAAAGAGAGCTTTACACAGAGACTCCAGCTTATAACTTTAGCTTTAAAAACATAAATAGATAGAAAGCAAAGGAATATACAAGGATAAAAGCAGCAGAGATGCATGGAGTTCATGGACACCGGGACAAAACGATTTTCTACTGGGATGCAGGACGGGTGAAAATAATAAGCCGTTTGTGGGCTGAAGTTGAAGAAGGAATAACGTATGTTAAATAATTAGTGGGAGACACCAAGAAGAAGTCTGATGTTCACTTAATTACAAAAAATAAGGGGATAAAATCTAGTTCATTTGATCTATTTCAGGATTTCTAGAAATATGCTTTTCTAATCAACTATTTTCTATCACAGTCTAGTTCCATTTACCTCCTTTTTCCCCTCATCCAGGAATCTTCACATTCCCCTAACATGAAATATCATAATGTATGGTTTGAATGTCTAAACTGTTTGGGAAATTTCTTACATGTTTCCATTTCCACAGCTTTGTTGGCTTTAAAGGGCTCCTCCTGGTTTTACTCACCTTGGCACACTTGGGGGCGCTCGGTTAGGTCGGGAGGGCACACTGGGGGGTGGGCCGCCGTGTGGATCTGGAGACGCCCCAGGGCGGGATGGTACAGGGGGTCCCCCAGCAGGAGGAGGTCCAGGTGGGGGGCCACGGGAGCCTGGGCGAGCTGGAGGACCAGGTGGAGCCCTGCGATTAGGAGTTGGACTGGTTGCTGGAGATCTGATGGAGGATGAAAGATAACACTGAAAGTCTGTTACACCTGCCTACAAATTGTGATTATTTTAAAGACACTTGAATGATAAAGATCCTTAAAGTCTAAAAAGGCTTTAAACTGCCAAGAAAAGTTATCTAGATTATTAATTACATTTTTCTTTTGCATTGTTTGTTTGTTTTTTACTGTAAGAAATTGATTATTTTTCTGCATTTTTGCTTTTTCTTGTTTCTTTTGCCAAGAAAAAATTTACCCAGTCAGAAAAATAATCTTTTTGTTTTATATCCGATTGTTTTTTTAAAGTAGTTTTTTAGTGACCTCTAGGATCATCTATTCATTACAAACCTTCCTCCAGAACTGCCCCGTTGGACCTGCAGCCAAGAGTCATCCACAGGAGGCGGCATCGAGGTGCTCACAGTGCTCGTACTGATATCACCAATGATACCCAGCGCCTCCCGCAGGGCGTGATACATCCTGAGCATCTCGTCACGCCGCTGCGCCTGCTCCTGGGACTCCTCCATCAGAGTGTTTTGGTCACCGCATGAGTACAGCTGGGCCAGGAGCTCCGCGTTAATGAAGTCTTTTGTCTAAACAAAAAAAAAAACAACAACAAAAAAATATATATTTTCTTTCTGCATGTTTAACTTCTTTTTTTTTTCTTCTTCTTTCCCCAGCCGACTCACATTATTAATCATGAGATGCATGACCGTCTTCGGTATCAGGTCGCGCACGGTCTTGTTGACAATTGCCATGTATGAGTCCACCAGGTTGCGAATTGTCTCCACCTGCCGCTCTAATTGAGGGTCCATACTATGCATGAAGTTGTCTGAGCCATTTTCATCACCAGCATCACTCTGTGGAAACACATTAGAGGTGACTTACAGGAAGAATAGTGAGCGGCACATTAAATATACGCACTGATAGCTCAGCTAGCAGACAAAATGTGCCAATAAATCACATGTAATAAATATATATATAAATATTTCAGGAAAATCCCCAATGTTGAAACAAGTATCAGAAAGATCAGCTATTCTCATAATTCACTAAACTGCTTCAAACGTGTGAACATTTAATGATGAACATTTATTTGAGTTCTGTACCATTAAAATGACAGTCTTTTGTTTTTATTAGTTACTTTGAACATTTAAAATAACTTAGGAAGAGAATTATTACATATAAACCCCTTTAATAAAAAGATTATCTGCTTTTTTATGTCTGGATTTTTATTCCTAGAATTTAGAATTTACGCTAAATATTCTCATCAATATGTGGACTGCCTATTAGCTGATTACTGTCAGTTTATTAAAATAAATGCATTAAATGCTCCCCAAATCTTTTAAAAATGTTTGTAAAAGTTAAAAAAAATAATTCAACAGGTGTAGAGAATGCCGTACCTTTCCTTCCTTCTCCTATGTGAAGCACAACACCAATGCAAAGACATTAAAAAGGACAGACAACATTTAAGAGATGGCAACAATAAAACTGACAATACAACTGATGACATTTTTTTAAATAACTTTCCTGTCCTATGAGACCTGGAAAACTTCAAAAATACATTTTACAAGATTGTATTTGTACAAATACTGTATATTTTAAGGAATATCTATCATTAGATTTATGATATTATAGTCAATAAATAAAAAATTATGCTCACGGTGACTCGCTCAGGATAAACCCCAGCTCTGAGGAAGGAGGCCTTCCATGCATCAACATCTTCCTGGCTCTCACAGGCCAGCTCCAGCTGACGGTAGTCCTTATACACATTCCTGTGGAAGTAAAACCACTGGTCAAAGTATCCTACATGAGCAGCTACATAAAAAAAAAATCAACCATTTGGAAAAACAGAATTAGTTGTTAAGAGCAACATTTTTGTAAAAAAAAAACTGTTTTTCAGTTAAAGTGTGTTTTTTATAAAATATGTACATTTACATAATTTGATTTAAACATTTTGAAATCATTTTTTTCTGTTTAATAAACAATTTGAAGTGACTAATTTCCACCCAAAAAAGATCATTTTTTCACACAAACTTGACATGAGGACATTTTTTCTCCTTGTAGCACAAACGTAAAAAATACATAGTTGTAAAAAAAACAAGTTTATTTCTCTAAATTGGTTTTAAAAAATACATTTGTGGTTTGGAAACCACAATTTCTAAACCGCCACAAGTCAGTGCTCCCACTAACTACCCAAAGTCACTACCTCGGCCCTATATTAGTAGGATCAGCTTTGGTTTCCTGGTTATACCGGATGACATAACCTTACTGGCTGCTTTGTGTAAACAAATGCATGTTAAAGTAACATTCTTGTTAGGATTATCCTTAAGTCATGAGTATAAATCTTGCACGTGAATACCCTCATGTGTTTTTACTTAAGTCTCAGTGTGTAGGCAATGTATGGGTGTGTATGCCACCTCTGTTCAGTGTTGAAGAGAGCAAAAATGTGCTTGCTGGACATGAAGCCCTTCTCCACATCTCGCAGCTTCAGGTTGTCGACTGGAAGCATGTACTTCTTCTCCTTCTCCTGCAGGGGGCGAGAGAGGGACACTTTGGTCATGCTATGTGACTAGAAGAATGTAAAGTAAAAATGGTGCTCAAAGCCTATACAGTTGTAATAACAATGTTAAACCAGTAGTGTTAGGGGGTTTCCCCCCCCCCCTTTTTTTAAGGAACAAGACATTGAGATTGCACAATTAGCTTTTGATACATAAAGAGAGGAAATATCAGAATTAGAGGCTTTATTCTAAGTTCCCAGAATGATGAAATGGAAGAAAAAGACAAAGGAATCTGGTTCTGATTAAAACTTTGCAAACACACACACACATACACAGGGACACACCAGAGACTTAAAATCTCTTGTACTTGTAAATCTGCACCCAACTCTGTGGTACACAAACGCCCAACTATTTATGTATCAGGGAGGCAACCTCAAAGCTAGTCACCTCAGTCCGAGACATGCCGACTCTCTCTAATTCCCACAAATGTTGTGGTTATGCTCCTCATCATCTATTGTTGGAAAGTTTGAACATTTTTACTACACACATAAAGTAAGAATGAAGAAAATTGCACTCTAAAAAGAAGTCGGAGTGAAAGAGTTTCTAAAAACATCTCATTGCACATGCATACGTTGCTCTTCTTATAGTAGTCTCTAAGTAACCTTAAAACCATCTGGAAGGCTAACCGCAGGCGTGCCCTGCCCAACCAAGTGTGTCTGTGTGTGTGTGTTGGTGTCGGAGTAAGAGGGGAGAGATGCAGGGGATTTCATGTGGGACCAAACTCCTTCATCAAAGGATTTATGACCTTTGCAGCCAAATGGCCACATCCCCTTGAATGCATGTAAAATCTCCACAGAGACACATGTGAGCACATAGAAACACGGACGCATTTGGCAGTGCTTCTTGGTGTCTACTACACACACTTACACAAACACAAGTAAGAAAAACAAAACATGCAGTCGACCCAGACTGCTGAATGCTGACATCATCATTTATGGCATTGGTAAGTACAGCCGCCTTCCCCCATCCATTCCCCCCCTTCTTCTTCTTTTTCTTTTTTTTATTTCTTTTGGTTCAACATCTCTCCGTCTTGGCTTTCTTCGTTTTTTATTTTCTTTTCAGTTCCCTTGTTCCCTTTCGCTCTTTGGCTTTTACCTCTCCCGGGGAGTGAGCAGCCTTGGATTGATTCATACATTTTCCTTTCCTCTGGCCAGTAAATCCAGTCAGGAGAACTGGAAAAGAAGGAAGGAGGAGGAGGGCAGAGGACTACTGAGTGTATAGAGAATGAGGCAAAAGTAAAATGAACTTAAGCAGAGACACAGAGAATATCAGCTGCTTGGACGTGTTGATCGGTGACAAACAAGGCCTGAAGAAACGTGTAGAGCGTGAGGTTATGTGTGTATTTCCAATCAAGCATCAATCAGATAACTATTCTCTAACAATCAGCTATGCTATTCAGAGTCTTTTCCAGTGTTTGTTTAGGGATGTAGACTGAGTGCTTTCCCATATGTCCCCATAAAATCAGTCAGCATGAGTGGGCAACGGTACAGATTTCAGACATTAAACACTAGCACAGAAACGAGGCACATAAACTGAAATGCACCAATAAGGAGTGAGATTCGGCCTATTAACTCATTATTTGACCTAAAACTGCAAAATTTAAAAAGAAAAAAAAGGTTTTCTAATAAAATTGTGATTAGTATGATGTGTATTTGGATTCAGCCCTCATGGGTCAGTACTTGATGACAGCTGCAGGTTGTTTTGGGGTATGTCTCCACCATCTCTGTAGATTTAAAGACTATAGTATTTGCCTGATTCTTCATTGAACAACAGTTTAATTTCTATTAAATTAGTTCTGAACTTTGATTTTCTGACACATGACTGTGCAGCGCTGCCTTTTTCTGACTTCTGATTGGCTTTCTTTCTTTCCGACCGCCCAATCATGGGCATCGTTAATATTGAGGATGTTGTGTTGTATGTATGTCTCTCCAACCACACTGAACCTTGTTCAATTTTATTTGTATCTAACTGCATATGGGGCTTTTTATAGCTGTCTTCCACAGCCTAATTTGTACAGCACACACACACCCACACCCACACACACACACCTACACACACACGCACACACCCACACACACAGTTTTCCCATTGACAGATTCTGCTACTTGAAGGCCTCTCATTTACCACGTCTGGATGCAACTTGGTGTTTTTTCTATCTGGTAGTCAGTTTAATCATTTTTTGATTGATGGGTTTAACAACACTTATTCAAAACTTACAATATTATTGAACAATCCAGCTCTACTTCCAACCTGTCTTAATTTTTCTCCCCAACAGGTCTGCTTGGTCTTCATGATGCTATTTGTTCACATTTGGTCTCAAGTAAACTTCTGAGGCCATAAAAGAAGATTAAATCACGCACATTTGGACTTTATTTACCAATTAAGGGTCTGGATTTCATTTATGGGCGTTAGATTAAAGGGGCTGAACCCACCTGACACCTAAAAACTCTGACTTTTAACCCAATGTATCCACTAATGTTACCTTTTTTGTCTTTAATGTTTTTTGTTTGTCTCTTCAGCCCTAATCTCCTCTAATGTACCCGTGCCAGAGCACTTTATAGTTGGTGTTAGAATGAAATAAACAATCCATGGATTTGTTGTGTTAGTGAGTAATAGCTCACTCGTTGGAAAAAAAAGATGGTGGACGTTCACTCCTGCACTCATACATGCCTTTTTCACGGCTGTTCACCATTCAAAACAGAAATTCTGAAAGACCTGAGCACTACTGCAAAATATTGATTGGACATCATCACAAGTGGAAACATGCATGCATGCATAGTAAACTTATACATCCCGTAGCAAATTAACAAATCGGAGTTGATTGGTTGGTAAAACCAAGAAGACGCTTGTTTGAAGCCTCTGCATTGTTTTAAGGAGCTGCATGTTTCGTGTGTGTTTGTGCGTATGTGGTGATGTGTATGTCGACGGGAGTTTGATAGAAAAGTCCTGGTGACTTGAGCCGTTCATCAAAGCGATGTGGAGGAGCCGCACGGCATCTGGGAGCAATAACGTTGCCTCTAACCCTTCATTACCACAAAGACCGAGCCCTGGGTGGCAGCCAAAGGCAATTTTCACAACCCTCCTCCTCACCTCCCTCCGTTTTTCTTTCCCTCCATTCTTCTGCCGTTCCCCCATTCAGTTCTGGGTTTTTTTTGTTTTTTAAGTGAAACACAAAGGGCAATTCTGTAGCTCCTGTGCAATGTAGATGCAAGAGGAAGGTTAGTTACTAAGGTTAATAAACCTGTTTTTTGTTGAACAAAGGAATCATCTCTGACTCCTAGAAAAACGTTAAAAATAGGATAAAGATTAACAGCTAAAAACCAAACAAAACAGCAAACCTGTGAGAAAGAGCAGAGGGAACATCTAAACAAAAGTTAATTAGTCTTAATGCAGTTTGGTCTTTATTTAAAGCAGGACCACATGTTTACAGCATGTAAATCAGGAACAGAAAACCTGAACAGGGAGAAGCCCAATGGGAAACTGTTAAAGTGGAGCTATTTCAGGTTTATGTGTAAATTCTTGCAGCTGTTTATGACTCATCAGGTTTATACAAAAAAATCACCCTAACAAATCACCTTGGGCAGAGTGCCTGTGTCCACACACTCTCAAATAGTTCATAAATTATAGTAAAGTGTTACCTGATAACGCGGCAGGGTCCTCCCATGATCTGCCAGCTACAGTGTCCAGATTCCATAGAACAAAACTGAAGTCCCAGATATAATTGATAGAGTGTTGTCTGCATGCTCTGACTGTCTCTGCTCACTGTGTATTTCTCTACTCTTCCCGTGAGAACGAGTGCAAATAAGAGCAAACTCCTACATTATGACAGGAAGAACCATGTCCAACAGCTAGCAGGTCAGTGAATTAGAGGTTCGTCATTTTCCTGCAGCATGTCTTAAAAAATCTATCCAGATTCAAACTTTTTTAAGCTGGGTGATACATAAAGCTTACTTTTCTAAACTTTATTCATTTAAGAATATCTAGTTCTAAGATACTTTTAAAGAATATGAAAACCAAACCTCACCATGAATTTAAAGCAGATACTTATCAGGATTCTTATATAGAGTCGGTTGGTTGGTTGGTTGGTTGGTTGGATGGATGGATGGATGGATGGATGGATGGATGGATGGATGGATGGATGGATG